>JAPUBX010001731.1:0-12674 GCA_028672205.1 Proteocephalus fallax | reverse complement strand
GCGTCACTCTCGTCTGTTCCGTCGCTTTGGTCGCGAACGTAAATGAGCGGTTCGCTAATTTATTTGTGCACTTAATTCACGAAGAGCGCATTTTTGACAAACAGTGCAGCCTACTTCCGCCAGGAGCATTAATTACACGAGACAACTTTTTAATACGCCTTCAAAAGCATAGCATTTAAAAGGTATCCCCTCATAAGATGCCTGTTGTAGAATTTAAAACGTTTAAAGTCGAGGACGCTTTTAATAAAAATGATAAACCCTCCTTCTCGATGACATATCGATAAATAAAATTATTTTATTTCAAATAAGCCAAGTTTTAATTAAAAACATAATATGTTTAGACAAGCATTATAAAGTAATGGTTGATACATAATAGAGCCCGTGTTTGAAACAAACAACTCTGATATGCTCAGAAAGCAATTCAATGGAAATAATTTAAATTTAAGAAATAGTGATTCATGCAGTAGCGATTGTTTGAGACCCTTTAAGGGGCCTCAAAAGGGGTAACCCCTTTTTGCCGGGTCCAATGCAGCCCTCTGAATCATGAGGCGTCCATATTGAATTTAAACAGGATCAGGCGATAGGCCCGGGTCGATTTGCTTCGTTTCTTTATAATTAAAGTTTAAAATTCTCGGCGAAGCTTTGGTCTAAAATCGTGTTATCTTTGGTTCATGTCTTGCGATTTACAAGAACACCACGTTCGTTCGACAGCTTATACTTCGAGACAGGCTGGTAACGGGTGAACCATCAAGCATATAACCTGCACGAGTATAACTTGTGGTCCCTTCGTTTGTTAAGTGTTTAGTTATTCAGAGGTCAATTCCACGTCTTCAGGTTAAACTGGAGATGCCACCTGCCCGGACTTCTCAAAAGTCTTCATGAAAATGCCATTCGCGAGTCCAGTTTATTTTCTAGTCGAAGAAGCCAGCATGAAAACAATATAAGTGGCTCTAAGAAATATTTGTTAAGAAAAAACTAATAATTAGTGCGTCAAAAGCAGAACAATTTTTAGATTCTCCTTCAAATCTTTTGTTATCATGAACATCGGATATCCATTTGTGTTGGGCTTTTTAGAATGACGAACGCATGCTTGAAAGATAGTACTAGCCAAGTTACAAATCATTATTAGAAAAACGATAATTCCCAATGTTTTAGATAAGGTAATACGAAAACTGAGTTTTGGTCGTCCTGAAATTATTACAACGATGTGGCTTGAAATAAATAAACGAAATTATTTATAAGAGCCTGGTTTGCATAATTGTATTCTAATTATTTCGATTCATGTTATTTTACATATTTTATTCAATAATATAAATTAAATTCCTATCCAACCGCTTAAATTGGAGCTAGGTTTTAAAATGCAGTCAAAATGCAACCAAACAAAGCATTTTCATGTTATTGGTAGGCCATACAAACAGAAAAAACGAGTCTCGATGTGTGCTTTATAACATATGACGTTTGCTTTTTCCTGAACATTAATTTTATTTATTCCGTCTCATAAATAATCAACCAATAGAGAATGTAACAATGGATACATTAGCATACGTGATAAACGCTTGAGCACTGTGATCGTTAATCACAAACAGCATGCAAGATACGCGAATTCAACATGTCGAATCTCTCAGTTAATAATTAAAGGCTTGAGGTCAGGGTTAAAAAGATTCCAAAATTTAAATTCAATAGAAAAAGTATTCATTAGTTAACCTTTTAACGAAAGCCAACGTTGAATTTGGTAGATATTTTTATTAATTGCCTAAATATATTTGCCTTCGAATATCTGATCAGAAAACGCTATCTACTGTAATATCTTTGAATCTCATCGGCCGATGCTAAGGGTTTTATTCCCACAATAAGAATTATTATTCTTATTGCATGGCAAGCGCTTATTGAGGTCAAGATATGCGTTGGTTTTGAAGGCTTTGAATTCTATTGCCAACGCATTAGCTGAAACTATTTAAATTTACAAAAACTTGAATAAAAAAAGAGAAGAAACGTTATCTTATGTATGATAACTCGATACATCCTTAACTGTTTTATTGATTTGCAGTTTCAAAAGAAGAAGTTAAGCCAAAAAACCGTGTTTAATATTTATACTGCTAAAAGTCTTTACAAAAATCACCCGAATAAACCGATTGCCGCGAGTATCAAAATAATAATTTAAATAATGGTATTAAAGGCGAATTTGTCGGGTGTCTTTTCCGGAAATTTCTGAGGACTAAGCAGGCATATCTTTGTCTGACGTTTTTTTCATATAAAGGACAAAAATAAGATGCATCAAAGCTATTGGGTTGTCTATCATAAGTCTACATCATAAACATTTCACAGCAACAAACCATGTGTTGTATATAATTACTGTAGATGTCCAACAGAAGGTCCACGTAAAAGAAAACGGTTAATTTAGGAATAAAATATTGGATTCTATATTCCAAAACGGTTGCACGTACTATTAAAAAAACTTCTGGCTCGCGTTTATGGGTCTTATCATGTACCGAGAGCTAATAAATCGGTACTCGAGATACCAAATTGGTTAAAAGGGTTACATTAAATGTCCGAATTATGAATTTTTATTTAAAACATAATTTAAATTTAGGGCAAACGGTTTTCAATGAACAAATATCTAAGTGTGAAAATGTTTGTTTTCTCAATTAACCTAATTCATAGAAAATGTTTAATTACATAAATTTGCTCTTATATTGTAAGGTTCGTATCAAGACGAAATCGTGCATTGTTATTTATTTTGGTTGTTGTTGTTTCCGTTTTAGAAGTTGTAGTATTCGAAGCAGACGTTGTGGTGATACAGATCAACATTCGAGTTTTACGGGCGGAGGACACTCTGAATGATATTAATTTTAAACTTTAAAAACCATATCATTTAGAAGAAGGTACATTTGATCAAAACGCTCTCTTTACACAATAGGGGAGTCCATAAAACAAATATTTGACAGACTTGCGTACAAAACCTTATGGTCGTCAACACCTACATTATAACGTGACATAGCATTGGGTCGACATTAATGGAGCGTCATTTTTTTAACAAGGTTTGTTCTTTATGTCTAGCTCATGAAACAGGAATCTGCGGCTGGCAATTCTCATCTTGCCTCCGACAACGTTTCCACGGGTTTGTTTTCAGTGGTTATGCCGCTAGACGTTTGAAGATGTTAAATCGTCGAGTTGCACCACTTTTAAGGAAAATAAATAAATCTGAAGGTCCCTATTGACTTATGTTACCGAATGACGACAGGCGGTGCATCGTCCATCCAGACTCCAGTCAGGACCAGCTTTTGTTAATAATATACCCTTCTCTTCTTAATTTTTATTTCTTATTTCAATGACCAAATTCGTATAACGTTACTGTTAAGAAACCCACGTTCACAAATTTGTTGAGCCAGACGACTATAATTTGGCTATTTGCTTTGGACGAAAACTATTACTCAGAGTTCCATGCCTGAAGTATACAAAATCTAATCTAGAAATTCGCCGTTAACGTATTGCTTGCCTTAAGTTTTTGAATCAGAGAAATTGTGCCTGGCAAACGAAATTTGTGAATGGAGAATCAAATCGCCAACGCAAGTGTTTTAAAATAATATACTCTTTTAGCGGCCTACTCAGGATCTGAATCTAAGAGACCACAATTCATCGCCACTTTAATATTTTAACACTCCTCATTGCTCGTATATAAGAATGACACTCCCATCCCCACTTTTAACGTTTTTCGACGTGTTAATCTACCAATGCGTAAACAATAACTTTCGATATCCAAAAGAACGGTTACATATCGCAATTCGGTCATTCCTGGTTATAGTCGATTGTTAGTTTACCAGAAATGGTTAATCTGGAAATGAAAGACAGTGTTTATATAGGGCCTTTTAAATTATATTATTATTAACTCAATGAAGCGTTTACTATTATAATAATTATTATTATACCAACGCCTTAGAAATGTCAAATGCTGCGGATTCTTTTATTTTCGAAGACTAGCTAATACATCCAAAAACTAGATTTATTTCCTAAGTAAATTGGGCCATCTAAGATAAAAACTCCAAACGTTTCCGTTTTAAACACTGGTCTCTTTATTGCGTGCTCTAGGAAACATTTAATGGCACTCCCGAATAATCCTGTTACTCCTCACCTTCGACGATATTTTGTCACAACCTCAATACTGAGTCTTAATAACGAAATCGTGAAGCCATTTGTTTGGGATAGTCTTCATATTTTTGTTTGCTGTGGTCGCAACCAGTAAACCTCTTTGGGCTTTGCCATACTTTGAATTAGTTTATCCGGTGGTCTTACATTTTCCGTAGACGGTATCCACATGTTTACTTATAGACAACCGGCTGTTGTAAAAGAACTCCGAGAAATTTTTATTTTCAGCTTTTCTCTATGGAAAACGTATGGAAAATACATGATGCCTTTTATGGAATAACGCAAACCCGTTCTTTTTCCTAGTCTCAAATACTTTTATTTTTAAAATGATGGTTTTTCTATGGTTGTAATCCAAGAACCAACTCTCAACAACGTTTCAATCGTTGTTACTTTGGCGCTTTTGCAATAAAACCCCCCATATTCTTCTTTTTTCTTAATGTAAATATCTGAGACCAATGCGAGGACAATACCGCTTAATTTCCACATTATCGGCCACATATCGAAATTCAGTTATTTCTGAATCCCCTCAGCAAAAGGATTTTATAAAGGTTAATCTTAAATATGTTTCTCTTCTGTTAGAATCGGTTGTAATTGGGTTAACTACTGGACACAATCACGGCGGATGAGGGTCATGTTTTGCATGGAAAAAGAGTCAAAAACCCTTTAATTACTTATAAGAGGCCAAAAAGAGTGTCCGCGAATTATTTGATCGAAAATATCTTCAAAAACCGATAGCTTAAAACAAAGGTGTAGTAAATTAGAAGGGTCGCGGAAGTATCCGTAACTATTATTATGATTATTTATAAATTATTTAGATAGAAAGTTACTGGAAATATTTATACTTGCAAACGTGAAATAAATGGATAAATAGTGACTTAAATTTATCTTTTACGCTATTGGAATCTTAAATTAAAATAAGAGAAATCGACCCCTAAAAATACCTGGTGTTTCCTGTTATAAGATTTGAAAAGTCTAAACTGGGACTTTAATGTTGGGTTTTCTACACGATTCCTAACTGACTGAAGTAGACCACAAACACACCGCGTTGGCAGGTTTACAACATATTTAAACTGGATTGCAAATTAAAACGAACCATTGCGACATATTAACGTATCTTTCTATCATTTAATAACACAAGAAACCTCGTTTTGGCGTTATGTTAACCTCAATCTAAAATAAAAATGACAACGGTACTTGCTACTTAAGTATAATACGTCCAAATTTGTGCGAATTGTGTGAAATATGATTTCCTATGTAAAATGAGATAAGTTACATGTAAAATTCAATTAATTATCACGGAGACGCAAATAATCGTGTATCCTGTAGAATTTCGACACCAGATTAATGCGTTTACTTGAGAATATACAATTGGACACTAAATTATAAAGATAACGTGAAAGACAAAAGGCTTAAAAGAATTCGGAAAATAACATTGCAGAATCTTTCATGTTGTATTTTCTAGTAAGGATTGTATCAATGACGACGGTTTATGTAACAACTTAATTATATATCCTTAGTTGTTAATTGTAGACGTCATATATTTCTTGCAAGTCTTCAAACAATGTTTTGTTTGCTACTTATCACTTTCTGATGCGGTCGCTGGGTAACCAAAAATTTAAACTCTCTCCATATAGTTTTGATGGCGTTCGGATCTCGTTACTGGTTTGGCTACGTTTTCGCTTCAATGCCCTCGCTGATGAAAGCATGTTCTTTGACACAATTTCACGATTAATAGCCCATTCAGTCTTAACTTAGATAACTCGTCTTTGTCCATTTGCCGAAAAACAACTCCAAAAAACTTTCCTTTCGATATTATGTTGTTGATAATCTAAATTTTCTCTTCTTAAGCTCAAACAAGCATTTTTCGGTCTCCCTTGGTTGGTATGATTTCTTCGAGCGTCATCCTATTGGTAGTAGAAAGTGAGATACCGCTCAGCCCTTTTTACACAGTTTAAGTAGCATTACTGGCAGTAATACCTTCAATAAATTTGCTAGCGAAAGCCTTTAAAAAAACAGCTGCATAACAATTCATTTTTGAAGGTCACGGCGACCAACATGTGATGCCGTTTGCGCTCATGCCGAGTAGAAGACGAAATGAATTTTATTCGCGATTTCCTGTTCAACTACTTTAAACTGGTATCCTCGACAACGAGCTGGATAAAATAGTAAGCTAATTTCAAAATGATGTTATAATCTGTTTGAGAAGGAGTTCATAGCCTTTTCTTTTATTCTTTGTGCAAAAACTGGATTGTTAAGAATACGTGGCATATTATCTCCGAAAAGAAGGTAACATAGCTGAAAATGTCAAAATATCAAATAAACTTCTCGTCAATAGTCTCGAGATACTAATCCGTCCGTCAATAAAAGAGCACTTGTAAATGATTAAAAATATTCATAAATGCTTGTTTAATTTATAATAAAATCCGTTTAAGTGATTCAGATGTGTGATGAAGGCAATATTTCCCGCAAGCAATATTTACGTTTCAATTAAACCAAGCAGGGGCTCAAGGCTTGTCTTTGTGTTGCCCCAGAATCGATTTGCAATCCAGGGTTTTGAGCTCTCGAAATGGCGACATGTGGGAATAACCATGACAGTAACATTGAAATAACTTCACAATTTAACAATGAATTCAAATTAAACTCAAATATTATTGGGCCGCAATTTTAAAACCTTCTCGTAATGAAAACTTGACATCGTAATAGCAAGACTTGTTTTTATTTGAATGACATAACATTTATTCCAATCTGGTCTATAACACGCCACAAACAATTTACCTCTACTGTTTCTGATTCATCGCCCAAGCGTTCTGCAATTTGTTTGTGTTATAAGGATTTTAGCTAACAGTGATATTTATTGCAAGTGTGTGTAGAATTGTGTGTAATAACACAATGTAGGTTCACGTTACCTGTCTATGTGTTGCCCCAGAAATCACTGGCAGTGCTAAAATTGGTGCCTGGGTTTCCTGTTAACGGAAATAACTTAGCTTTGTATAACGAAATGCCGCATCAGCCAACTAGTGCGACCGGTTTTTTTGCAAGTTGACGTTTTATATATGTAGAGTAAGCACCACGCTTGATAGAGAGTACGATAACTTTATTGTTTCGTGATCAATTCGATTTTAGTAAAGAACGTGTACACCTGAATAAGTATGACCCAACAATAGATTTCTTGATTGATTAAGACGATTTCTTCTTTACGTATGCAAAAAGTTATTGGATAGATAAAACTCCAAAACATGGATCATCTTCTGCTGTTGCTTAGCCTGGCATTGCCTTCCGATTGTCCATCGAGTCGTAAAATCGCTGCGTCTGATATCAAGCGGCATATTATAGGCGTGGTTTATTTCCAATACAAGGTAGAATGAAAGCGTTTGAATTGACTTTTCAAATGTACGAGTTGATTGCGACTGTTTTTTGATCAGTGAAGTTAATCTGTACGATTTAAACCCTTCTTTCAAATGAGCAAAGTATTCACAAAGTTATTTTCTCTGCACCGCTGTGGCGTTTTTTAATTCAATTAAAAATAACCTGCAACTTTTCATTATTAATAAATAATACATTTTGTTCGTAACGTCTCGGACTTGTTGAGCGTTATATAATTTACTTACACGTTTCGGTAGTAATATGCTGATAATATTATCTGTGTTTTTTTAATTTAATCTTAACAATAACGTTTAACAGCCACTTTATGCGTCAATATTCCATCTACTAAAAATTGTGGCATCAGATTTGGCACTACCACCGGATTCTGGGGCAACACATTGACAGGTCATGCTCTGCAACATTGTGTGCAATTCAAATCTTCACACCGTTCCCGATTAATATTTTATTAAGCACAAATCAGATCTTAACTGAAGCGGATTTCAGCACTCAATTTCCAAAAGGTCTAAGCATCGTTCTCAAATTATATTCTAGCTCAATTACGAAAGCAAAGCGTTATTTTGATTATAAATATGTATGAGTACGTGCAAGATCTCGAAACAATCATAGTTATCGTGAATCCAGTTTAATATTTGAACAAAACCTTCTTGTCATCATTTATGTGATCGTCCTTTTTATCGTTTACCTCTAATAAAGACCGCGTATGGCTCGAAGGACAGACAGTAGACAAAGCTATCAAGAACACTGTAACCAGAAGATATTTTGGATTGCAATTAGAGTAATATATTGTTTTATACTGCGCCATCACATCAGAAGATTGTTCTCGAATAAACAATTAATAAGCAAGCAATCCGAATTTCAAGGCACGTTCTATGCTTAAGCGATAAAGATCACGCACACAGAGACTGATGACGCACCACGAATTTACACTTTACTGATATATAGTGAGTAGAATCAATCAAATTATTGTCCCATTTGCAAGGCCATCTCTTGGTGTCAGCGATTCGCGGAGTTCTTTAAAATTATTGCAAATGTTTGTTAGTTGAGAGAAAAGATCCAACGTCTTCCGCATGCCGGCGTCGTTTTCGACCTCGCACCCAATCTAGCCGACATGAACTCCTTCCTTGTCATGGCGCTGGACTACCTTCGATGGCTCCGTATTTTTCTGTTCCGTCGTCAGTTCTTTATAGGCAGTGTCGCGTGACGTGAAGAGTCTCAGCGATAACACACGGGTCACGTCGTCTGTCTGTTTGATGAATTGATCATTTTTGTGGCGACGGAAATTATGGACTCGACGGAGGCATCGTTGAGGTAGACATTGTAATTAAAAATACAACGTGTTCAATCTACCGTCCGAAAATAATAAGATAAACGTGCAGTTCCGTATGTAATGCTGGACCTAGATTCCAAATGACAATATACCATGTAACGTCTCCGTATTGGCCAATTAAATAATTACCGAGTTCTATTCGGTAATCGCTAAACCTTGTAGTCTTAGTACTAAATCGACAGACAATTGCCACCATTTTATCAAGTTATTTGTCTCAATTAGGCAAGGAAGATGGAAAATTTGACACAAAGAGAAAGGAAATTTTTGGTCATCCACAAAGTATAACATCGACTGCAACGGTGAAGTACAAAACACAGCTTACAGCTTTCCCAAAGCTAACTGACCGTGAAACGTAATGTTCAAGAATGTTAAGCTGGGGGCAAAATTACAGAGGTAAACAGTCCATGGTGCATCAACATCTGCTCTCAAAAGCATTTCCATGCGTTCAGCAGTTCGAGGCAGTTCTCAAAAGACAACTCTACCACGTCCGCGCTGGTCTGTTCCGGCTGCTAGAATCCGCATTCGTATTGTGAATATGACGATAGAGGTAATCGGGGAGAAAAGAAAGAGTCAACTATTGAGCCAGGAGAAAGAATCTGGTATTCGGAATGTAGCGTGCTTATGCCGGTTGGAGAAATAATTTCGAAGCCAGCTTATACAGCTACCATTCAACGTCACAAAACCCATTGTGCGATGATTTTTCTTCCGTTTTAGAAAGCAAGGTCATGGCTCATCGAAGCTTGTCTTACCTGAAACGACTTCTCACATGTAAGGAGGAAAGTATTTTTAGTAGAGCGGCCAAGGTAGAGCTTGCGAGCTTTGGTCTGGAACGGATGGAGTCGTATTAGCCGGATGAGCTGGTTCAGATGGATGGAAATCATTAACAGTCACGGCTGGTTCAGAAGGATTGGAATCAGTTACGGGCATGGCTGGTTCATCGAATCGGATTTGATTGACATGCCGACGATAACTTGATAAATCAGTAACATCGAGGATAGTAACCATACGATTTTCACTTCTTCCAAGAAAAAGACCTCGAGACGGCCTCGGAGCGATGTATTGAGTTTGCGCCCTTTGAATAACACGACCGGACTTTTACCAGTAGTAGCTTGATCCGCATTACAGGAAATTGTTGATAGACCGATCTAAGTCTGTAAATTTACTTAGTTTCATAAATGATATAGCCGCCTTCAGGGTCTTGACGAAGTTCTCTGCTAAGCCATTCGACTGACGATGTCTGGGAGCCGTGAGCAAATGCCGCCATCCATGACCTTTGACCTAAGTGACCAAATGGTCGGCGGTGAAATGTGTACCATTGTTTTAAACCAAAACGAACGGAATGCGTTCACGGCTGAATAACTTCCAAAACAACGCTTTGGTGAAATCAGCATTGGCACTGGTCGTCAGAAATACTTAAGGCCAACGTGAAAATAAATCGATCACGACAAGAGCATAGTATTTGCCGAGAAATGGTCCACAATAATCAGCATGTATTCGTTGCAATGGCTCACAGGATCATTGCCATGGAGACCATTTAGAAGGCCTTGCGGGGAACTTGTGCAAGCAGCCATCACACCGGGCAGACGTTCGCCGGATATCGGCTTCAAGTTTCGGCCAACAACATGAATTTCTTGCCATTGACTTCATTTTATCAACACCAAAATTACCGGAGTGCAGATTGTCAAGAACAGGTTTGCGCAGCACTGGTGGTAACTTAATACGGTCCTGATAACATAGTAGACCTTCTGGAGTTGAACCCAAATTGTCCCTCCGAGAGAAGAAATGTGGGAACTTCTTTTTATCAGCATTATTCCAGCCCTTTCTGAGTGACGTTAGAATTCTCTTGAATGCCAATCGCGTCTCGAAGATGAGATCATCGCGACTCACAGGCAGTGGTTGCAGCAGGATAGAAGATCTTTCCGCAATCTCCTCTGTAGTGGCAGTTCTAAATAAGTATTCGACATGCTGGATATGTTTGGCAGGCCGATGGACCACGTCATAAGTACAGGCGCTTAAAGCGAGACGCCACCGTTGCACCATAGCTGCAGAAGCCTTTGACAGTAAATTATTTGGATTAGCAATGAATTTCAAAGGTTCATGGTCAGACACAATCGTAAATCTTCTGCCGAATAAGTATTTATGCAACCACATCACAGCCCAGAAAACCGCTAAGGCTTCGCGATGCGTTTGGGCGTATCCACGTTCAGCTGTGGACAACCGCCGTGATATGCAGACAACAGGTCGGCCCTCTTGCTCCAACACGGCAGCTATGCCGGAGGGCGACGCATCAGTTATCAGTGTTGAATGTAATCTTGGTGCACACGGTTGTAGGATAGCTTATGAATTCAAGAAGGCGAGAAACTTTCGTAAAGTCTGCTCATGCATAGAATTCCATTGGAAGGTTGGCGCATTCTTAAGCTCGAATAAGCAATCAGCGATACCAGCAAAATTCGGCATAAACCGCGAATAGTATTGAATGGCTCCCATAATAGAGCGTTATTGGCTGCAATTCGACGGGGACTGCATTTCCACCAAAGAATTCAGTCTTTTCTTGTCTTGGTAAAAACCAGACTTATCAAAATAACTGTTCACCCAATAGCTAAACAATAGCTAAACAATCAGCAGTAAACCTTTGGACAGCAAATTTGCATTTCGACGGATGAACCGCAAGATTGTACTCGACAAAACGTCGGAATAGCTGGAGGAGTCTCTCGTCATGATCATGCCTGCTGACACCATGGACAAAAATATCATCTTGGTAAACTTCAATACCATTACAGCCATCCAATATGCGATTAATGCACTCCTGGAAAATAGCCGGGGCAACATTTAGCCCATAAGGTAGAAAGTTGTACCTGAATACTCCAAAGGGTGTATTAATCACTGTCAGCAAATTGGATTCATCATCCAGTGGAATCTGCAGGTAGGCATCTTTCAGATCAATTTTCGAGAAGAAACTCGACCCCTTGAATTTATAAAGGATATCCTCAGGTTCCGGAGTTGTACATGTCTTCCGTTACAATCGGCGATTGAGTGTCATCCTGTAATAACCACATATCCTGGGTGTACAACCGTCGGATTTTAGTTGTGTAATCATCACCGTGGCCTATTGTGAACTGCTCACAGGAGTCAGTATATTCCTCTCCACCAATTCGTTCAGAGTCCTTTCAACAGAGTCTCGTAAGCCGAAGGCAATAATCCTCCGCTTCAAGAACATAGCATCTCCGGCAACCTCGAGTTTGACTTTGGGAATTTTCATTCCTCCAGTAACTCTGGTGCACTTTTGGACCAAATCTTTCAACTCGGACTCAACTGCCGGTAATGAATAGTTACTCAGTTTAAACTTGAGTTGCTTCATGACGGTCAAACCGATAATAGCTGGACCCGTCGTCGACACCAAGAATTTGCATAGGAATCTTCAGCCATCTCGTATAATATTAATCATACAACAGCCAAGGATTTTCAGTGAATGACCAGTGATACCAATAATCAACTGGTCGGTCTTCTGTATACATGGACTTGGACAGAGTGGACTAGGAATGAGTGATTCCACACTTCCAGTATCAACAAAAAAGGACATCTTTTTGCCATGCGAATTCGTAAGTTCCTTGGAAATATGGCCACAACTCTGACTGCAAGAACTCATCAGATCCATATCGGATATATTGTCGTCTGAATCGTTAGTAATCGCACAAACCTTGGATTTGCAGACCGACTTAAGGTTGCCTATTTTGCCACAGTTATAGCATTTCGCATCACGGAATTTACATTGCTCCCGTGAATGCAATTTGCCACATGAATGACAAGTACTGAATGAATT
>JAPUBX010001730.1:0-48260 GCA_028672205.1 Proteocephalus fallax | reverse complement strand
CACCCTTCTTTATAAAAACCTACATTTGTTTTCGTCGTGGGGCCAAAATCACGCGATGACCTTGAAACTGGGTGTGATTGAACCCACAACGGTTTCAGTGCATTAGCGATACAGTTTAAATAAGTCTATGCTTATAATAAAAATATCTATTTTTTTGTAAAAGGTAAAAAAATTCAATTTTTATCGAGTGTTTCTATGGATGCATAATATATGTCTTTCAGGCGAGACAGTTATTGGAATCAGGATGCTTTTGAATCTATTTTATATATGTAATTAACTTAATTTAAACGGCATTTTCGGTTTTATTATCTAAAATCTCTCTCGTCTCTAATAAGTCGTGAGAATTTCGACTTAGACAAATTCGTTAGTCTCGTTAAGGAGTCAACTTCTAAAGCAGACAAACGTTTTTTGTCTTATCTGTGCCTAGGGAGAGAACAACAAGAATGACTTGAAGACAAATAATGAACTGTTTTCCGCTTTCACACGTTTGATTGGCAACATTGAGGTCGTCCATTTGTCCTAAAAAGCGGTCGATGAGTTTGGACGCGGATTCTCGCATTTCAGACTACACCCGGATTGCAGGTGAGGATAAGCGGTTCAAATTGTGTTAGTTTATTTGGCATCTAAACGCGCAACATCTTTTTTTGTTTTCCAGAGAACACTTTTTGGCAGTAAAAAACACGAACAAACGCCTCATCGTTTACGGCATGGCGAGAGGACGCGATAACAAAACCGGGTGTTTAACAACTTCGGGGCAGTTTGATCAAGACGGGCAAATAGACGTTCGTTTCCCGTTTCTCGAGAATTGCCGCGTTGTCAGTGTAAACGGTGAGTCGTCTTTTGCGACTTTGTCGTTCTGCCTGGCAAGCAAAAAATGTCACATTGCCGTGCTTTAGGTTTTTCAGGCAACGTCTATTGCATTGGTGGAGAATTGTTCAGCCAATGGTATCCGTTGCCGACAGTCACAGTGATAAATTGCCGGACGGAACGCATAACAGAAGCGCCATCACTCGTTGTTCGGCAGCTGTTGCCGCGTCTTTAAACGAACCTTTCGTCTGTTGTGGACTCGGAGCGGTTGGTTGTCTGTCGAGCTGCGAGCGCTAGGTAGAAGGAAGGTAAAATATTTGTCGCAGTGCAGTTGTTGTTGTTATTTTTGTTCCCTACCTATTCGTGATCATCTTCTTCTTTGCCCGCAGTTCATCCTGGGAGCCGCTGCCACCACTCGAGCGAGAACACAGCCGGGCAGCTGCGAATTTTTTGTCCGGCAACGATGTCATTCTGTCAAACGAACCGCATCTCTTCTTAACTGGAGGGCTCGATATGTTATACGCGTCAAAGTTGCGCACGGGACAGCTTCTCAGCACAAATACAATGTTTCGTAACTTCCTTTATCAAACAATCAATATTAAAGATAAACCCTTGTAGCCGTGTTTTTTTTTACAAAAACAAACCTTTACATATAACTTAATAGCTTATGATGTTTGCGTACGAAAATGAGACTCTTTAAAAGGGAATGCAGAAACAGACATTATTTAACGATATCAGATAACAATAATCGTGGTTATGTGTGTTAAATTACATTAAATACGTAAGGCCCAAAACACGAAGGTTGACCAAGCATTTTTCAAAATGGAATTATTAGACAGAAAATCGTTTTTAATCCGCTTTATCTAGCCGATAATCGCTCGAAATTCTATCAATTAAATAATTTAAATAAATACTTCGGCAGTTGAATATTCTGAATGCCTGTTCTGTTGTGCGTCCACCAAGAAAGCTCAGAGTAACAAAACTGAAGACGGTTTTGTTGTGTGTAATACTCTAGCTGACGAAGACTACGCTTGGTCTTAAAAGGACTAAACTAAACGCTTCTTGAAATTTTGCCAGCGTTCAGTCGTTTTGATATTTTGTGATAGTATTGTATATAGGGTAGAATAAACCCTGAATGGAGAATAGACGAATAGTCTGTAATACCGTCGTAACTCTTAAAGCCAACCGAGACCCTTGACGAATGAAACACGTGAAGCAACGATAATTTGTATTCAAAATTGTAACGTACAATATATGTTAATATTGTAAAACACTATTAATAATTTGAGTTAGCAATCACCACATTGTGGTTCTTAACTTTAACAATTAATTTTGTTTTACTATGCTGACTATTGTACCGCACTTTAAAGAATATTCTAGGCAACGTTGCTGCACGTGTTCTCATTCCTTAAAGGTCGCGGTTTGCTATAAGGGTTATACTGATATTATGGACAATTATTCTTTTATATTCAAGGGTTAATTCAAACCTCCTAACAATCTTATCACATTTGGCGTCGCAACATTGTCAAAAGCGAACCTCAAATCTTTATAAGTTTATACAACTTCACGAAAATTGCCGGACTACATCATTCAAGATAATTTTTTTCTGAACGCTTTTGGTAAAGATTTGGTACTTTAACTTAAGACTTAGGCCGCAAAATGCAGTTTTGAAGTTCAATTCGACACGCAATTGCGCGACCGTTTAATTGCAGGCACCAATGATCCTAATCTCCAAAGGAAATTACTATAACTCAAGAATCCTGCATTCGAGAGTGTTCGTGCTATATGCGAACAATTCCAAGATGTCTCGAACATTTTCTATTATTCAAGATTCTCTGTTTCATTCCATATCTATCCCTAGTAGACCAAAGCGCTGATATTCAAAAATTGTGATTATTCATTCAATAATTGTTATTCGTGTGGCAAATTACGTTAACGTGAGCAATATAAAGTCTGTTATACGAAATTTATTAAGTGATGCAAAATTCGCTACATAAAATCCGTTTGCAAATCAAAGTTTTTTTGCAATTACTGACAGTTCAGACGACAATACATCCGACATTGCTCTGATGAGCTCTAGCAGTAAGAGCGGTTGCCATATTTCCAAGGAACTCATGAATTCACAGGGATAAAATAGGTCCTTTATTGTTGATAACGGGAGAGTGGAAACGCTCATACTCATCTATCTATTGAAGATGTTCTGTCTACTTCCATGTAAAAACATGACCGACCAGTCGATTATTTGTATCACTGGTCATTGATTGACAATCCTTGGCTTCTGAATGATTCCTATTGTCCGAGATATTACCAGATTCCAATGCAAGGTTTTCGTGTGTGCAACGGGTCCCTCCATTATCGGTTTAAACGTCATGAAGCAGCTCAAGTTTTAACTGAGTTTTAAATTCATTACCGTCAATTGACTCCGAGTTAAAGTGGTCCATTTTGACACCACAACAATCCGACGGTTGTACACCCAGGATACGTAATGTTAACATGAGTACACACAATCGGCGATTGTTACTAAAAAAATATGCACTACTCCGGAACAAGAAATCATCTTCTGTAAATTCAAGGGCTGAGTTTCTCTTTTTTTCAAATGGAATGATATTACACCGTATTGGAAAAAGTGGAAATCGTATGATAACAGCGTCATAGTTGTGCGCTCCTAAGTTGTAATATATAGATAAACGTTTCGCTTTTTATTTTCACAGACATTCTAGTAATGCTAGGGAAATATGTTATACTATGCGTAAATAAAATCGGTCTCTATTACTACATTTTAGGTTTTCCCATGATTGCTCTTAAATTAAAACCCAGTTTGTCGATTCCAAACCTTACAATTCTTAACCCCCTTATATTGGCCCTCATACACCCAACCATAGCTCAGTCAAGGAAAATTTAGAGAACAGATTCACTGAATGTTGAAGTTCTCGAGGATTATATGTGGCTCAGTGTTGCCATGTGTTCTGTTTCAGGAACAAATCCTCGTTGAAACATATATTAATTGAGCGTTAGACAGTTCTTGCGGAATACGTAATTCAAAAACGCTTAACCAAACGCTATTAAATCTCTTACTCTCCTTAGAGTGATGTTCAGTAAGATTTATGGCCAAGCTGTGGCTATGTGAACCCGATGATCTCCTTTTTTTATTACTTTGTTGTCATTGAGGCGCATTGCTCAATTAAGACTTTCATCTGAGTAGTATGTTGCAATTACTGAAACGCCGATAGTGTTACCAAACAAGGCAGATTATTCTGACCAACAACGTACACGTGCACGGTTTAACGTCAAGGCTACTGTGTACACCTGGTGAAATATCTCAATTGGCTGACCCAAAATGCCCATGTTGTTCTGGCCTGCGACTTTACTGAAAGCGTTTACATGCGCACTGTGTAGTCAGCTGGTGTCCACGGGATTGGATGGCACGCATTTCCTATGGGCGAAGTCACGCGTAAAAGCGCTGTGGATTTTATGCACAATCGGCCAAGCGACGGCGGCTGAGTGGAAAAAGGTAACCAAAATTCCGCTCATAATTATAAGAAAAAATTATATTAAGGTTCATTTGCACAAAGAAATATGCCTTAGGTGTGCTTATTACTGTCATAAAGTAATGGACGGTTAGTGGATCATACTTATGCAGAACACGTATAGATGCCACTTTGTATTTGTAGTGTCGATGTTTTACCATCTTTGGCATTTTATATTTGTAAGTGAGATATTGGGCCGTCTCATGAACGCCATTAGCTCCAAAACTTGCCAATCATTTTAAAGTTCTGATTGCTCTCTTACATACAGTCTTCATTCTACAATTTTCATTAAACAAACAGGTACTTAATATGAAAATTGTTTTAAAGTTGCTGCTTCACCTACTCTGGTTAAACCAAAATCGGGAAAAATAAGAATTGACCGACCAACGATATGCAGCAGTTCGTGTGAGTATTAAACGTAATAGCCATCCATCTTACGAAAAAACATTTTTCATTATATACTTATTATACACATATATCCTCCCACTCTAACCTTTTCTCCTTCTTTTCGAGAACACAAATGGAATTATTTTGTTATCCTTTTTTTAATAATTCGCATTTTCCACCGTCCTTTTTTTCCCGCCTTAAAATATTGCATTTTATCATACCTCAACGTCTGATCCTCACAACGTTTTCTCATCTACTATATTACTGGCACCCCATTTTCTATCGCACACAACACCGCACCATGTGACCTTAACGTGGATAATTTAAGACAATCTCGACGACACTTGGCTGGCCCCAACGTTTCAGCACGACACGCCCCACGTATCTCCAAACAGGACTCCCCTGCAGCGGCCGCTAAGAATCGCGCCTTGTCGGCGTTTTCCGCCTAGGTCGGGTGCTCACTATTGATTAAATAATGAACAATATTATTCATTCCCGACCTTCGTCTTTTGCCATCATGATTTTTGGGCCAAGAAGTCTCCGAATAACCATAAGCTAACCGAGACCTTGCATGACACGAGGTCCAGCAACGTAGTATACAACATTTTTTAATGTGTTGTACAATACCTCTAAAATACCTCTTCTATTTATCCAACTTCCTCTTTTTTCGATCGTAATCTGTCTTCTTGTTATTCCTCAGTTCCTAGAAGTTCGCATTCTTTTTCTCCAACTGCTTCTCTTCCTGAACAAACTTGGCATTGCTCTACGGACACCCGTGATAGTTATTAAGTAGATTTTAACAAGCATCCAGTTTGAAATTAAAACAAAATGATGTGCTTATTCATTCTCCAAGCGACGAATCAATGCACCAATTGTGAAAGCCTTTGTGCCTCACTGAATGTATATCCTTAAATATATAAATTATGCGGAAATCGATTACTAACGTAGATTTGTTTACACTATCAGCAGGCAAGATTTATAAAAACATTGTTGTGTGGGCATATTCCGTCTCTAAAAATAATTTTTCTTTAAATAACGAACACCATAAGATTTTTTTAAATGTTTCCTTTGGCATAATGGAACTTCATAGAGTATAACTAGCGTGGCAAAGCAAAGTCTTAACTGCATTAGTTATTGAACGCAATGACCCATTTACCACACCCTCTTCATTCACAACCGCATTCAATTTCGTCATGGTGCCATAATCACCCCATGACCTTGAAACTGGGTGTGATGGAACCCAGAACGGTTTCAGCACATTGAAGATAAAGTTTCATATGTAAACTAAAACATTCAAAAAAAGAGAATTGTTTTTAATATTCGATACAAGTGTCGAAGTATCAAGATGTTCCGGCCCCTTAATTGCTTTGCAATCAAATAAGACGAATAGAAAATAAAACTATTCGTCTATTCAATTAATTCAGCAACGATGACAATTTTGATACGCATTAGTTTATATATAAAATCACTTGGCAAACTAAGAATCCTTTTATTTATTATGAAAACAGCCAGGGAACATTATCATTCTTTTTTATTGCCTTTTTTTAAACCCTTACTGGTTTTTCAACTGCTATGAAACGAAGCCTTCAATATAAAGGAATTTTTTGAAACCGATCGATAATTTTTGTAGTTGCGAGATTGTCTTACTTATAAATTAGACAGTTCAAAAAAGAAAATTATGATTTAAGCTTTAAACCTGTTTACGTTAATAGAATCTGTTTACATGCAAATTTAATAAAATAAACGGAATGATTTCATGAATTCCTTCATCATACTATTTAATATATTACAATTTATCAGCATTGCTGCATTTCCGAATAACACGCCGATTTGTCTGTTTGACTCATGCGTTCACCAATTTAATCAACTTCTCAATCGTAAAAGCGAACAATGCAGCCATTTGCGGAATTGATTGGTTTCGGAGGTGCATACGCGCGCACCTGAGCACTGCGCACAAACGACTCACAAACCCTCAAAACGTTATTAAATGGGTCCAATTGTGTAGTTTCAAACATTCAACGACTTAACAACCAGACATGGCTGCTGAACAAACGGTCCCCGCTGCAACCTCATTGGTCTTGTACGGCGACCTCAAAAGCGGACGCAACTGTTGCCAAAAGATTGAGGTGAGCCAAAAAGTAAACGGTATTATTTCTAATCTCCTTAAATTTAATCTCACTTTAAAACTAAACAGAAGAGTTGTCTACGGAAAAAGATTTTTTCAAAATTAATGCAAATCTATACAATTTTTTTATCTGGAAAATGGTAACCCTTAAATTTAAGCACGCGATAATGTGAATAAAAGAGTCTCATAGTTCAGTCAAATTAGGGTGCCAGGTTCGGATATCGTCAAAAATTCGTTTTAGAAAATTTTAATGATATTTTTTTAATCGCATGTTTTCGGTTTATTTATTTAATATCAACCCTTTTCAAAGAAACAGCTCCACCTTATTTTGATGACGTTGTCGTGAACACCGTCCACATGCTCTAATAGAAGCATTGAACCCATGGCGACCAGCTTTGCATTTCTTTCAATGTCGTCGCCTGTACATAGTGTTCGCTTTTATGGAATTCTCCATTTAAATGTTCAACGTTTATCAATTTAACTTGCAAAGTTTACATTTTCGAATTAGCTCAGAACATGTTAATTGGCTCCATAGATTCTAAAATGCGCCGAACGAGAAATCTGCAAACCCGGTGTGTTTAATTTTGGCTTGTTTCATATCAAACGACTGAAAAACATTTAAAGATCACAACAGAAAAACCTTTTTTTGATCACACGAGTAGTCTCGCGAGTCCACCAGTCTCTTTTAATTTTGCGCAATTTTAAAACAATCTTTCTTCTTATAAACGAACTTGTTGCAGTAGTTTCAAATTGATTAATAAGGAATCCCAGTTTAAGTCCTTTGTGGCGAAGTCTTTTGTATAAGAAAGAGAACTTTATGTTGATTAAATGTTATATAATTCAATGCCCATACTTCTATCGATGCAAAATATTTTTCTCTTAGGATCGAAAGCAATTGGTATCAGATTTCCTTTGAATCTATTCTGATCAAAGCAGAATAACGTTTTTAGATAGAGATTTCTACTAATTAATTAACTAAATTCCACATAAAACGAAATTGGCCGTCTTATTTACATTTTAATCGAATAAACCGGATTTGCAACATTCATATTACGAAACTATTGATTTGAACGATCGATAATTTTGGCAGTTGTGCATTATACGCCGCGCGCAATTTATCAACTCAACGCTGAAATCTCTCTCATATCTAATAGGTCGATGTAGGTACAATGAACGCACATCGTAAACATTTCGACTTAGACAAGGTCGTAAGTTTCGTCAAGGCCTCCACTTCAAAACCAGACGAACTGTTTCGTCTAATTTGCACTTGGGGGGAAAAAAACAAGAGGGACTTGAAGACGAATGAGGAAATTGTTTCCGCTTTCACACGTGCGATTGGCTTCATCGAGGTCGCCGATTTGTCCCAAGGGGCGGTCGATGAGTTTATAGGTGGATTCTCGCATTTCAGTCTAAACCCGGATTGCAGGTGAGGTTTAAGCGATTCCAATTCTGTTTGTTTATTTTGCATCTAGACGCGCAATATCTGTTTCTTTCTTCAGAAAACACGTTATGGCAGAAAGAAAAACGGCAAAGCGCCTCCTCGTCTTCGGAAAGGCGATAGGCCGCGATTTCAAAACTGCGTGTCTTACGACTTTGCCGCAGTTCGAGCAAGACGGAAAACTGGAAGTTCGTTTTCCGCATTTTGATTGGAGCGGCGTTGCCAGTCTAAACGGTTAGTCGTCCGTCGGTACCTTCTTTAGTTTTGTCTCTAAAGCAAGACAGCTTATATAGCCGTGCTTTTGGTCTTCCAGGCAAAGTCTACTTTATTGGTGAACAAACGCCTTTCATATATGATTCGTTGCCGAAAGTAACGGTAATTGATGGCAGGACTGGCCGCGTCACGCAAGCGCCACCACTCAAGACGTATCGCCGTTTGGCAGCTTTTGCCGCGTCTGCAAATGAACTGTTCGTCTTTGGCGGCTACGGAAAAGACGAGTTAGGCTGCGAGCGCTGGGTGGAAGGAAGGTGAGTTGTTTGTGGCCGTGGCGTTGAAGTTCCTGTCAGTGTTTTCGTTATTCTTCTTCTCTTTTGCTTGCAGTCCATCCTGGCGACCGCTGACGCCACTCAAGACAGCACGACCTACTGCAGCCGCGATTGTCTTGTCTGGAGACGACGCCATTTCGCCCAACTCATCGCATGTCCTCTTGACGGGGGGCGGAGATTACAACTGTTTCTTGTCAGACGTTTCGCTGCTAAGTCTTGGAGAGGATGCAGATGCACTTCGTTGGATCGACTTGGCGCCGATGAACCATAAGCGCGGCGCCCACGGGATCGCTCTCTTTGCTGGGCGAATTCTCGTTGTGGCAGGTCACCAGTGCGACTCTGTGGAGATGCTTAAGCCCCCGCGGGCAATCGGCGACCTCGGTCAGTGGACTGACCTCAACTCAATAGGTTTGACTTCAACCATCCAGTTTGCTCGCCTCGCAGTCCACCGGAATCGTCTATTCGCTTTCGGTATGTCGTAATGGAGATTTTTATTATTTTAATCATCTGGGAGATTAAATCTCTTCTTATTGGCATTGAAGAATGTCTTGAATATAACGATGGCGAATCACAAATAGAGGAATTTGTCGCCGACACAACCGGACAAGGAGAGGAGGTGAGATGTTTTCATGTTTCATTTACTTCTATGTGAATTTTGATTACTGACGCATGGGCGTTTCCGTGGCAACTGCGGTGTTGTAACTGACGCCGTTTATGCTTAAAATTGATCAACACGCAGACAAAGATTTTCATTCTGCGCTTCTGTGTAGGTTGATTTGAAGCGATTCAAGTGGCGCCGCATTTCCAGTTGTCCGGATTCTCTTCGGTGGCTCGAAGGCGCTGTCGAAGTTGAAATAAGCAGGAAACCCTCAAACAAAACCGAATGATTTTTTTTATTTCAAATACATTGTCCAAACACATTTATTGCAAATTAATTGATTTTTTCGGGAAATAAAGCTATTCAGAAAGCGTTTTGTTTTGATTAACGGATTTTTATCCAGCGTTAAGAGAAACAAACGGTGAGTGGCTTTAACCGGGTTTCTTACTAATTAGGCTACCACAAAAGCCTGCATAGGAAGGTGGAATACGTCAATAGAATGGGAAAACTTATGGCTGCATTTGATTTATATGATTTAATTTGACTGTATCGTAAATTCGTTAATCAAACGATAATGATAATAATAATCATATTCGCTTTATTAAGGTCACGAGTACCAAAAATTGCAGCATTAAAATTTACAATAAACAAAAATGTCACAGGCATTTTTTATTATACATAGAAAATGCAAAATAAGTTAAAAATAATAAAAGAAGTAACATCAAAGTAAATTTGAAAGAAAGGCTTATTTAACCTACGAAGTATAAAACGTTGTGAAAACGGGAAATGGCGGCTATTGAAAGGCCCTACCTAAAACGCGCGCCAATACAGAGACTCAAGATAATTCGTGTTTTCGACACAAGTTAAACAGAATTGGGATATAAACATTGGTCTGTAGTATATTATTAGTAATTATGAATCATTTACAACAAGAATACAATAAGGAAATACTATATTATCGAGCGAAGCACATACATATTTTGCCAATAATAGGCATAAGCAAACACCAATCATCATTGAAGATAAACCGGTGCCATCGTGTTTTCCTTGATTTTTTTAAAAAACATAACCTTTACATGATACTTCAAAGATAACAACATGTTTAAAAGCCAGCGTTCAAAAGAGAGTGTAAACAAATTATACTCTAACAAAGGGTATTTAGAAGCCTATCTGTAGCCCTCGTAAATATTAAACGACTTCTCTTTCACGTCTTTAAAAAAAAAGAACACCAAAATGTCGCCATCTTGTAACAATCAAGATGCCACGAGCAAGTCGTCTTCTATAACGGCTATATCGAAATCTTGTTCATCTTGCGTGAGGTTTCACACTTTCTCCTGCAATACAAGAGAGTTGCAGTGCATTAACGTATTTTAAAAATCTGCTATTCCAAACTCATGTCTGCATAAAAACAAAAGACGACTCCTGAATAAATAAGGCTTTTCAGGTTATTCTCAAGAATTTTTTCCCCGGCGTCTTAGGGTTCTTAAATTTTTTCCGATTAGTTGGGATCGCGGTGGCGGGTTATAACTATTTGGTTAAGAAAAGGGGTGTTATGTCTAGAATAGGGTAAAACCTATTAAGATATACAGAGATATTTCGCGAAAATAAATATGATTCTACAAACATAAGATTCGTAACTGCGATAAAATGAATATCACTTTTTCGCGTCTCTTCTGTGTCGCCTTTTGATACACACACCAATGAAAAACTGGCACACTTCCAATGTGAAACAAACGCAGTAAATATATTCCTTGATAATTTGGTTAACTGTTGCACATTGTAACCCCCAGAGATAACCATGCGCAATGTCACTGCTGCCTCGACGTCTTCTCGTTATGGCTGACAGGTTCGTGCCCGTATTCAAAGTCGATTAATAGCTGCCTCCTATTGGTCCGCTGGAAGAGTGTAACAGAAGTGCGCATGAGCAAATAGAACCGGTTTTATTTTTTTCGAATTGAAACAAAGAACTCAGTTTACCTAACAAACTTAACCTCATGTAAAATTCTGTGCGTTAATAGCGATCTCGTGTTGACGTAAGAAGTTTAAGTTCTGTAACAAATATCCGTAGATCCGTGAATAAGTTGGAGTCCTTGATTCAAAAACCACATCTAATGCGACCACATGTAACAACGTAAACACGCCCAGCATAAATAGTGTGTGAACAGTATGAACCCCGAAAACGCATTTCGCGTATTCAACGCCTCTCACAAACTAGCAGGAAGAAAAAAAGTGTATTTTCTTATGCAAAAAAAAGTAATGTTCGTAAAAAAACTACGCTTTAAAGCAATATTCGAACTTGCGCGTTTAGCGGCCACACCGACTACTGCCTTCCTCGCAAGCGCGTCTACCACTTCGCTGATTAACTGCGGCCACACATAGAGTAACTTTAAGATAACATTGTCAATTTGACAACGAGAGTCTAGGAGTTCGTAAAAAAAGCTTCAAATCAATGCTTATTAATAAATAATCGTAGAGCTCTATTAAGGTAAAGAGGACAATTTTTTTAACATAAAACTAGGCAGTATAATACTATTCTATATTAAAATTATATTATAGTTCTTGCTTAACCTTTTCTGGTTAAACTAAAAATACAGACAAATAAGGAATAGCCGTTAAAGAACCCCATGCTTTTCTGTCGCTCTTCTTAAAAGACGTTCCTGTTCCAAACATTTTTTTGGAATCTCTTACTCTCCTTAGATTCATGGACAGCACAAATGATCTCCTAATTGTTTCCAATTGTTTTTATTAAGCTGCATTGCTGAATTTAGTCTTTATTAGCAAGGCAGTTAGTTGCATTTCTATTGAACTATACTGAAACGCCGACTATTCTATCAAATAAGACAGATTATTGCGACCGACGGGGGACACGTGCGACTGTTTACGCAAACGCTACTGAAGAGACCTGGTGAAATATCTTGATTGGATGATCTCAAATGCCCATTATGTTCTTGCTCGGCGCATTTTCCCTTTCGGATTCATCGTGACTGATGTCCTTCATGCGATCTTAGGTGCAAACTTCCTTTTCACGTTAGACTGGGCGCACCATTACATACCGATCGGCAATAACCACTCCATTTGGATCATTCAAATTCTTACAGATGCCGTTTGGGCTCAGAAACGCTTCCCAAACCTTTCAACGCTACATTGACTCAATTACTCGCGATGTCGACTTCTGTTGTGCTTATATCGATGACATTATAATAGCAAGCAAAGACAAAGATGAGAACCTGTGACTTTTGGAAGTGGTCCTTTGGCTGCCGGATAAACACGAGCTCGTGGTGGACCCCGATCAATTCTATTTAAGCCGAACTGAAATAAGTTTCCTTGGTCACTTGGTAAATAATCCGAGGGTTCGACCACTAGACGCGAAGGAACCAGCCGTGGCTGACTACCCAGGGCCCAGTACAACGCGTCAGCTTCGACAATTCCTCGGGATGCTGCATTTTTACCGATGTTTTATCGCCGATTTTTGCGAGATGGCCTTGCCGTTTACCCCTTTGACCTCCGGCGGAAACGGTCAGGCGTAACTGTCCTCAAAATGAAGTGCAGCCTTCCAGAAGCTGAAAACTAGTCTCGCTGACGCGACCTTATTAATTCTTCCGCGCCCTGATGACCAACTATCTTTAATAATACATGCTTCGAACACTGCAGTCGGCAGTGTACTTAACCAGGGACACGAGCATCGGCGACAACCACTAGCGTTTGTTTCGAAGTCGTTATCACAAACGGAACGCCGATACAGCATTTTCGGTCGTGAATTATTGGTAGCTTAACTTAGCGTAAAGTATTTTCGCCATTTTGCGGAAGGCGCCGCATTCTTATTTTCACGGACCACAAGCCGTTTATTCATGCCATGGCGTCCATCTCTTCTCGCTACAACGAACGCGAAATCCGACAACTCGATTTCCTATCCCAGTTCCACCTGGAATTCCGTCATATTGCCTGCGCAGATAATAAGGTTTACGACGCCCTTTCGCGCATCGAGTTGAACAGTCTGCAGCTCGGTAATAGTATCGACTACGAGGAAATGCCTGACGCCCAGCAACACGAGGGCATTCGAATTGGGCCCGACGACACAGCCCTTATAAAACTAACATTCCCGCTGTCTGCGCGTTGTCTTCTCTGCGACAACAGCACAACGACCTTCACATACCAAAAGCGAGCAGACTATCTTCGTGGACTTCGAGGCGAACAATCAAAAGGAGGGGTTTCGCTCTGATCGTTTTAAGGTCAGTCCACTAGCCGAGTTCGCAGATTGCAAGCAGGGGCGTCAGCATCTAAACAGAAGAGCATCCTTCACCGGACACAACGTGAACGCGCCCTGCGAAAAGAGCAATTTCGTCGTCGTAGCGGCCATGGTGCATCGGCGACAATTCGAACTACCGCTGCGCATCTCCGCAGAACCGACACGTCAGACAAGTTACGGCCAGTGTTATCCCAACCCCCAGTCAAGAGGAGATGCATTGCGCTGGGAAGAAAGGAATCGTATCCAGACAAGACAATCGCGGCTGCACTGTTGCGTGCTCGCTGGAGTGGTGGCAGTGGTCGCCAGGATGGACTGTGGTAAAATAAAGAAGACGAAGTAGAAAAACAAAAGGCTGACAACAATAAAAACAACGCCACGAACAACAAACACTCACATTTCTTCCACCCAACGCTTGCAGCTCGACAGACCGGCCATCATTCACCGTGACTGTTGGGAAGACAGCATCCCAATTGCCGGCCGTTCGTCCACCAATGCCGTAGACGTTGTCTACAAAGACCAAAAGTACGGCGATGTGAGTTTTCTTGCTTGCGAGACAAAACGAAAAGATCGCGACAGATGACTCACCGTTGAGACTGGCAACACCGTTCCCGGCCGAGAAGTGGGAAACGAACGTTCATTTGCTCGTCTTGCTCGAATTGTTGCAAATTCCTAAGACAGACAGTTTTGTTCTAGCCGCCTTTCGCCTTGCGAGAGACGAGGAGGCGTTTTTTCGTTTTCTTTTCTGCCATAAGGTGTTTTCTGAAACGGAAAAATATATAGCGCGTGCAGATGCCAAATACACTAACATAATTGGAACCGCTGAAACATCACCTGCAATTCGGATTTAGTCGGAAATGCGAGAATCTACATATAAACTCATCGACCGCTTTTAGGACACATCTGCGACATCGATGCAGCCAATCAGTTCAGTAAAGGCGGCAAATAGTTCCTCATTCCTCTTCAAGTCCTTCTTTTTTTTCTCTCCTCATGCACAGATTAGACGAAAAAGTTCGTCTTCCTTCGAAGTGGCCGCCTTGACGAAACTTGCGACCTTGTCTTTGTCCAAATGTGCGCGATTAGCGTAAATTCTTTGGACTCTATCGACGTATGGGAGATGAGAGCCACTTTAACGTTCGCCCATCGGCACTTAAAACATGTTATGCTGCTGCGATACGAATAGATACAAAGGTATCCTGATACCAATTGCTTTCGAGCTCAACCGACAAATTTTAGGCATCGATAGAAGAATGGGTTAACCATTGAATTTCGTAACTTTTTTTTAAAAACGTTTTAGTGTGGTGCCTTTTGACTTCAAACACCATTAAAAATAAATTGTTTAGTTTTTTTTGGAAAATCAGCAAGAACTTCATGTAAGTGGCCGGATTATTGTAGACCATTTCTCGGCAAATACTGTGCTCTTGTCGTGATCCATAATTTTAATCGTTGGCATACAGTTTTGACAACCAGTGCATACGCTGACTTCACAAAATCAGTGTTTTGGAAGTAATTTAGACGTGAAGGGTTGTCGTTTGTTTTGGTAACGGATAATGGCAGAATTACAATCCATTACAACTCTTTGGAAATTGGAAATTCAAACGCTGACTTACAGTGGATTGATGTCAATAGGGCAGAAAGAACGAGCTTTTATAAAACATTTTGATTTACAAAATAAAGAACTCGTAACATAAAACATTTTATGTGCCGATTCGAAGCGAATACTGTCGATAATTTGAACAATCTATTTGATATATTGAAATCATTCTAGGTTATTTGGGGGGTTCTCTGCGGATGTCAACGACGACGACGCCTTCGATAATATGGAGAGCATCAGGACAACTGGCAATGCGGCACCACTCGAATCTCGAAAAATCAACCTGCAAAGAAGCGCAAAAAGAACAATTTAGGGGAAATCTTTGTCTCTTCGTTGATACAATTAAAGCAGAAACGCAGTCAGTCGCAACAACGCTGATTCCATAGGAATGCGCCAGTAGTCTAACAACATAGAAGTGCGTAAAAACGAATTAAACCTGAAACATCTTACCTCTGCGTCGACATTTTGTCCGGTTGTGTGGGCGACGAATTCCTCAATTTGTGATTCGTCATCGCCAATATGTTCTTCAATGTTAAAAAAAGAAGGAATTAACTGTCTCGGAAGATTGAAAAAATCCATTATAACATAGCGAAAGCGAACAGACGATTCCGGTAGACTGCGAGGTTAATTTAACTGGAAATCTCGCTGATTGGGTTGAGGTCAGTCCACTGGCCGGGGTCGCCGATTGCCCTCGGGGGTGTCAGCATCCCCACAGAGTCGCACATGGAACCGGCTACAACAATAATGCGCCCAGCGAAGAGAGCCATTCCGTGGTTGTCTCGCGCGTGGTGCATCGGCGCCAATTCGACCCACTGTAGTGCATCTCCGCCCCCCCCAAGACTCAGCAGCGACACGTCGGACAGTTATACACGATCTCTTCCCCTAGTCAAAAGAACATGCGAGGAGTTTTGCAGAAAGGCGTCGTTTTCAGACACGACAATCGCAGCTGCCAAGAGGCGTGGTCGGTTGAGTTCTTGTAGAGGTCGCCAGGATAAGCTGTAAGCATAAAAGAAGAAGGCGGTGACGAAGAACAACAATGCGGACAAGAAGAACTCAATAACGTAACGGCCATATACAAAACTCACCATCCTTCCACCTAGCACTCAGCAGCTCGACAGATGTACCAACTAGTCTTCCTCCGTAGCCGCCAAAGACGAACAATTTGTTGGCTTACGCGGTAACCGCTTGGTTACAGCGAGGGGTCTCGAGTGGTGGTGCCTGCGTGACGCGTCCCGTTCGGCCACCTATAACGGTGACTGTTGGAAAGACATCATCAATGCGGCAGGATTCGCCGCCAATGAAGTAGGCGTTGCCTGGAAGACCAAAATCACGTACCATTTTTTGCGTCCGACACAAATCGAACAGGCTGCGACAGACGACTCACCGTTGAGACTAGCAAAGCAACGCTACTAAAGATGCGGGAAATTGACGTCCATTCGTCCGTCTTGCTCGAACTGCGGCAAAGTCGTAAGACACGTTTTCTGGTAGCCGCCTGTCCCCATTCCAAAGACAAAGAGGCGTTTCTTCGTGTTCTGCAATTCCAAAAGGTATTTACTGAAAAGCAAAGTTAAAGTGGAAGCGCTAAAGCCTTACCCGCAATCCGGATTAAGTCTGAAATGCGACAATCGACGTTCAAACTCATCGACCGCGTTTTTGGGCAAATCTTTTTCCTCGATGAAGCCAATCAGACGTGTGAAAGCGGAAACATGGTCATCATTCGGCTTTAAGTTATTCTTGTTTTTCTCTGCCCAGGCAAAGACGAGTAGAAACAGTTCGTCTGCCGTCGAAGTGGATGCCTTGACGACACTTTTGACCTTGTCTAAGTCGAAATGTTTACGATGTGCGTTCATTGTGGTGCTTTCATCGACCTATAAGATACGAAAGATATTTCAGCGTTTTTTTATTTGCTCGCCTCGACCAAGATTGACCACATTGTTGGGTTTTGAGTGAATAAATTTCGCACCGCTTTAAATACGCAACTTCCAGAATTACCGATCGTTCAAATAAATAGTTTTCTTTTAATTTGCAGGTGACAAATCCAATTAATTAGATTGCTTTATTATAAAAAAACCACTTTAAAAAGGATCCTATATTAATCATTTTAAAACTACTGAAACGATAACCTTTATAACAACACAGATTGTTTTATTAATGAGCAAAATTGAATAGGACTAGCAGTTTGCCTTAAATAAGAGAAACTCGTAAAGGCGCTACAAAGATATCTTATTTACCGACAATTTCCTTTGTTTGAACGCCTTAGTTTAAATATTGTTGATTATTTAAAATGCACTTAAGCCGTCGTGGGTTCTATCACACTAAGTTTGAAGGTCAAAACGTGATTATGGCACCACGACTAACTGAAATCTGCGTGTGAATGGAGATTGCTGTGTGTTAATGCGTCATTGCGTTTAATAGCTTCAGGCAGAAGGGAGATTCCACAGACATGCTAGTAAGAGTCTACCAAGTGTCAGCTTGTCTTCATTTCTTTCAAAACGGTGATGATGAATTATAAATAAAATCCTTTTTTACTTTCCTTACTAAAAATCAACTCTTAACGACGGAGGATTCCCCAATTGGTTATATTTAAATTTCTTATCGCGGATGGGGTGTAGAAAATGTAAGTTACACGCATTCATTGTAAACATTCTGGAAATATTTCTTAGATCTGCGATTCTCTCCCGCTTCGTTCATGAATCAGCATAGTATTTTGTTTAAATAACAAACTGGGTGTTTTACGGCGAGCACTTTTAAAGTAATCGCGTTATTTCTTAGCCTAAAAAATCGATCCCAGTTTGGATTTTAAAATACAGTCGTAAACAACCGGTACAGATTAGACGAAAACGTTCGTCTTCCTTCGAAGTGGCCGCCTTGACGAAACTTGCGACCTTGTCTAAGTCGAAATGTGCGCGATGTGCGTTAATTTTGCGGAATCTATCGACGTATGGGAGATGAGAGCGACTTTAACGTTCGCCCATCGGCACTTTAACATGTAATGCTGCTGAGATCCGAATAGATGAAAAGGCATCCTGATACCAATTGCTTAACCGCGCTTAACCGACAAATATTAGGCACCGATAGAAGAATGGGTTTACCATTGAACTTCATAACATTTTCATTTCGCGCCTATTAGGCCTCTTCATACTTGGTATAAACACCATAGTCAATTTTCCTACATGCGAAGGGAATCTTTTTGACCACATATTTGTGTCCGATTCTTATCCGTATGCATGTCAAAAACGAGCACCTTTAGCCCAGTCGAACCACTGCATCGTTGTTGGTATACAAAAAATATATGGCAAGGATAAAAAAACCATCAACGTTGTCCGAAACCTAAACAACCTTGTATCCGCTCTCACTGCCCTCAGAAACAGAGATGGCGTTGTCACAACCGACTTCAAAGTTTTCGAGGATTTAGACTTCGATATCAATAGTTATCTCCGTTTTTTGTACGATACGCATTGTTCACTCACGGAACTATCCGTCATATATTTTCTATTTCCTTAAACAGTAGTGAAATCTTATCGCAAAAAATGTGCATTTCATCACGTGGCTTTAATCGGATTTTTGAAACAAGACATTTTCCTTGTTAATTATCGCTTCAACGAATTTAATATAGTTTAATGTTTCAATAAACTTCGCAGGGGAAAAATAGTGGTAGGCTTCTTTAATTTATCATGCTAAAGCAAAGAAGGCGGTGCATAATTGGCTATGGATGTGTAGGTGACCGCTAAGACATTTTCAGAGACCAGTTCTTATAAATTATACCACAAAAAAGGTATAGTTATCGAAGCCATTCTGCTACAAGTAATACTGTTTAGACTTCTTCGCATTGCCAGCCGACGAGACTTTCTCTGAAGAAAGCAAAAGCTTTTCTTTAAGCGATAACGGTGCTTAAGACAGTGGCGTAGTGTAAGCGTATGAACATACCAAAAACGGTCAAATAATCATTCAAAGATAGTAGGTTTCATTAAATAGCTTTTTGTGTATTATGCTGTTTAAATAAAGGCGTCGTTGTTCGTATTGTTGCGAATTGGCTCTGCAGAGTACAGCTGTCTGTACGCAGATTGCTTGACCTCGCGACGTATTAGATTATGCAAACAAAAGCAAGTTTTCCCTCTACTCTGCGGCAAATGCAACTATTTATACGACTTAGAATTAGGGTGTAACGAATACCGTTTGTTTTAAAGTAGCAAGCCCTTGTTTTGAAGATTTTGAGGATTCGTATCAACGAAAAGCTCATTACCGAGTTGCTTATTTTCAATTAATAACGCTGAGGTAAAAAAATTATGCGAAATGACGATAACCCATTACTCAATAATGATTCATAGTTTCTGGCAATAACGTCAGATAACTGCAATGCAGTGGTTTCTGCACGAAAGAGTAATGCAAATTACTTTACAATTTTATGAAAATATTAGATGCCACTTGTTATTTTATATATGAAATGCATGGCATGTTAAGAATCTCGTTTTAGTATGTAGTAAATCTTTCGTTAATTATGCATGTTAACGCCGCCTGCTTATATACCTTGCTACTTACATGTCCAATGAAGAAAGACGACTGAAGTCGTAGACGGCAGATTAAGGAGGTCCTATAACCTAGGTTTAATATCTACTGCTGCGAGTTAGTTTCGTCGTTGAATAGCTAGCAGTTTTGAGCCACTTAAAGATATTAAAGAGATTAAGTAGTACACAGTAAAAAGAATGTATGCTTCCATCGCAAATTTATAAAAATGTAAATGCTGTCTTTGTAGGTTGCTTTAGGTATTTCAACTACAAAATGGTTTAAAAACGTCTACAATGGTTATATAAGTAAAACATGTGCAAACATTACAATGATTATTGTAGATAAACAGCTTTGCTACCGAAATGAAATATTTGCCAATAAACCTGCGGTTTATTATTCCTTCCATTGCCTCGGATTTAAACTCTTGCAACTATAATTTTCATAGGGTAATCAATGATGAAAGGTCAAATATTATAATTTTAAAATTATTATGACACGTATTTTCCCGTGAAACATAGTTTCACAATGAGCTACCAATTTATATGCGCATTTTCTATACTCTTCCTTCTTTTCTTCTTATATCCATGTCATGTTTCTACTTAATTCTTCTGCAACGCCTTTACCTTCCATTTCCTAAATAATTCTTTACTTGTTTAACTTTTACGAAATAGTTTTGATGTTGAATTTACTTTTTATTTGATTTATTTTCTTTTTGCACCTCTTTCTTTTTTCTGCTGCTCACAGACTCCTTTTTATCTGTATTTTTGCGAGATAGATATATTAAACCAAATTCATAGATCTGCAGTGAAACACAGGATCTGGGATCTGAGAAAATTGGACAATATTCGAGACATCTTGGAACTGTTCGCACGTAGCGCAAACACTCCGAAATGTAGGTATCTTGAGAAGTATGATTTTCTTTTGCAGATTGGGATCATTGATGACTGTAAATTAAACGGTCGCGCAATTCTGTGTATAATTAAGCTTAGACCTGCATTTTGCTGCCTGAGTCTAAAATATAAGGATATGGTCACTGATATTTTCATCTGATCTTCGCATGGGAGTATGGCATATGCTTCGTTCAGCAGCCTCAAAAGTTATAAGCTAAACATGCTGAAGGAAATCTTGGCGTGTAGCATTATCATGGAAATCTGCGGATAAACCAAATACTTCACCAGGGCATTAGCGAATTTAGAAAATCGGCCGATTTCTTTTCTTCAGCGAGATAATCTTAGATAAAAGCCCAAATGTCGAAACGCTCAATGTGGTTCAAGACTTCTCGGGAAGTTGCATTAACTGATAAAGATTCGAGGTTGGTTTTAAAAATATTTGCGACGCCAAATGTGATAGTATTGTATAGAGGGTTTTATTAACCTTTAATGGAGAATCGACGAATTTTCGGTAATACCGGTATAACTAAAATTGCAAACCGAGACTTTTAATGAATGAGAACACGATCAGCAACGAGTTATAGAATATTATTAAAAGTGCGGTACAAAACTACGCATTGTCACGCACAATGAATCGTTAAATTGTTAAAGTTAGCAACCACCTCATTAAATCAACACCAAAACCTTGTTTATAGACATTGTCGCGATTTCTATTCGCTCATTAAGAAACAGGACAAAGTTAAACGGAGGTTTTATGGGTAAGTCTCAAGAAGTTTGCGCGGTAATAACGATTCCGGTTTCACCTTAGAAGTTTAAGTTCTGTAACAAAGGTAAGTTAATCCGTCAAGCAGTTCAAGTCCGAGATTCAAAAACCATATGCGATGCGACTTAATTATACAACCCTAAACATACCCGGCATAATTGATAGGCGCCGTCTGTAAATCAGTAAACGGTTAGTTTACGAATGACGTTTTAAAAAATGAATTTTGCTTGGTCGTTGAAAAAAACCGGAAAAGCGGTGAACATCAATTTAATGAAGATTAATTCAACTTATTTTTTTTCATATCAAAACAGCGTCTATGATCCCCAGAACATTAAAACGAATCCACGAATCAGTGAGAACTCTTCAATGTGAGGACAACCCTGTTCAGCCTCGGTTTGCTTGAGGAATCGATAGAGTTCTGTGAGGCCGGCAAAGTTCTTTGCTTTCTCTCCGTCTCCTGGACGTCTCCTGCCTAGGGTTACGATTGGCTGGACAGGCCACGCCGACATTATCTGAATTTTCTGTATCAGTTTCGCCTGTTTTAAAAAAAATCGTGTGTAGGGAAACGCCGAAATGACATCGAAATCTGAATGGAATAAAACGAATAAAATAACTTGACTACGGATATTGAAAGTTTTTAATTATTTAACGAGACGGACAATTATCATATTTGTGCCGAATCACGAGCTCATTATCCAAAAAAATTGCCCAAATCTCCCTGTACTATGGATACGCATTCTATATCTAGAATTTCTTGGATTTGTTTAAAAAATAAGATTAAGCTGACGTTTTGTGATGGGCTCCGGTTAGTCAGCAACCGCTGTTACCTTCGCTTTTTGTGGTCGAACTCTCAGATTATTTTCCAAGTGACCCAAAAAACGAACTTCGGTTCGGCCAAAATGGCATCTCTCGGGGTTCACCACGAGCTCGAGTTCATCAAGGCGCCAAATGACTACTTCCAAATGTCGCAGGTGCTCTTCGTCGTCTTTGCTGGCTATTCGAATGTCATGCATATAGGCACAACAGAAGTCGAAACCGCGAAGAATTGAGTCGATGAAGCGTTGAAAGATTTGGGAAGCGTTTCTGAGCCAAAACGGAATCTTTAAGAATTCGAATGATCCAAAGGGAGTGGTGATTGCCGTTTTCGGGATATCCTCAGGGGCGATCGGTATCTGGTTGTGCGCCTGGACCAAATTTATTGTGGAGAAAATCTTCTTTCGAAGTTAGGAACGAGACACAGTCGTGAATGTGCGGTAGACAATCGCGGTCAGGAACTGTGAAAGCGTTCAGGGCTCGATAATCACCACAAGGACACCAATCGCCGGGTGTGGTCTTCTTAACCATGTGGAGCGGGATGACTACTTGCTATCGGACGGGCGTGCAATTCCAAGCGTCATCATTCGTTCGAATTTCTTTTTGTGCTATGTGTCCCTTTACAAAGCTGTTGGTCTTTATATGGTCAACTATGTCGTGTGGTTGCTTCTGTCGTGTTCGGTTTAAGTTTTAGAGATCGGGAAATTGATCGAGAAGGGCCTTGTTGGGAGAGGGGGCATGAATGTTGGTGAGGTGGCGGATCGAGGTCATTGCTGTGTATCCAGAAACTAACGCTGACGTTTATTCCTCAACGCGTTTTTTTTTCAGACGCTGACAGATAGGTCAAACGTAAAGAAGATAGTTCGCACCTTAGATTGCATGAGGGACATCAGCCACGATAAATGCGACCCAGCTCGAAGTCGAGACGAAGCCCACGCTGGCCGTAAGTTTTAATATTACCTCGATTTACAGCCTGAAGGACGAAATCTGTGTCAAGGCGTAAACTGTCAGACATAAAGGGGGGGAATAAGGCTTACGTCAGCGCCGGAGTCCACCGTGAAGCGGCGACCGCGTTCGACGTCCTTCACAAAAAGAATGCAACTGGGTGTGTACTTGCCTGGCAGAGTGAAAGTCGCACTCACTGCCTGGCTTTTTAATTTCCCGACCAAGTACATGGAGAACGGCAGCTCCTTGCTTTGGACCCGAACCACTGATGATACCAGCAGAGCGAGTCGTCTTGTTTGATTGTGTTAACGGCCATCGGTGGCTTCCGTTGACGCTGCGAGCGGTCCTTGTTCTCCAGCAAGTTTTTCATTTGGTGCCTTAAGTCACGCAACCCTTGAACTTCGTCGTTTGTGAGAGTCTGAAGGGATCTTTTCATAGCAGCGACTAATAGATGACCAGGATGGGCAGCGAAAAGTCGGTCGGCGTACTCGCCTTACTCGACCAGCGGCAGCGTGGGTGGGAGGGTTGCCAAAGAAGCTCTTACGACCGGGGACAGCTTTTGGGTTAACAGGTGGCAAATGATACATTCACTGACGTCTTGGTTAACAGATAAGGCTTCCAGGCGCTGCAGCAGTTGCGACGGTCTCTCATCACCCAGTTCATTCTCATTAAAGAGAACGTTTAAGCGCTGCGTCGATTTCGTTGCAGACTTACGAATAAGAGATGTCTTTAGCACAGTGTACGGGATGTCTGCTGGTGGTGCAACGATGATGTAACGTTAACGGGTAACTAAATCTTCCGTCAGTGACAATTCTTTTCGCCTAAAATTGAGATTCCACGACTGAAAGCCATGCCTCTATATCAATTTTAATAGAGACGGAAAATACGTCAGAAGATTGCTCAATGGGGGCGCTTACTAGAAGAAAACAATTAGGCTCGCCAATGTCGTAATTCGCAGTTCGACGATAACTTAACCCGCTAAACGTACATATTTCTTATTACATATACGTAAAAAATGGTAATATAAGAGAACGCAAATTAAAGTATAATCATAATTGTTATCTTGATTTAATTATACAAAGACCGAACGTTAAGTCGGCGCTGGAGCGTTTGTGGGCGGAAATCGGTTCGTGTGTCTTTAAACAAAAAGGGTGTTTTAAGGTCACAAAAGGAGAACAAGGGGGAGATAGAAATTGAGAGGTGTTGAACCACACATTTAAAAATGTTATATTCCATGTTGCTGGAAGTGTTCTCATTCATTCAAGGTGTCCGTTAGCAATTTCAGTTATACGAGTATAACTGACAATTAGTCCATTTTCTATAAAGGGTTTATAATACCCTCAAAACAAAGTTAATGAAAACACAGTGGAGCATCAGACGTTGAGGTAAGATAAATTGCAGTACATATAGGAGAGAAAATAAAGTAAGGTAAAAAATTCGAAAAGGATAACTAAGTGAAGACAATTTGTGTTCAGAAAAAGAAGGAGGGGAAGTAAGAATAGGTGGATATAATTTTATAATACGTGTGTAAAGAGCAAATGCGAGACAATTTCGTTCAGTACCAACAAGAACTGCTGCATATCGTTGGTCGGTCATTTCATATCTGTCCCGATTTGGTTTAACCAGTACAAGTGAAGCAGTAACTTAAAGGCAAATTTTCTATTTATTAATTGGTATTTACTGAAAGTTGTCGAATGAAGGCTGCATGGTAGCGATCATTCAGAAATTAAACATGATTGGCAAGTCTAAAAGGCCAATAACGTGCAGAAGTAGACCGCCCTTTATCTAACTTACAGGGAAAAATGCCAAAGATGGTAACATATCGACACTACAAATGCAAAGTGTCATGTATAAATGTTCTGCATATGTATACACAAACTGTCTATTAGTTAATGATAGTAATAGGAACACACCTAAACTTCTTGTCTAAGGCAAGACACTTTGTGCATATAAACCTTTATTTAGTTTTTAAAATAATTATTAGCGGAAATGAAGAAAAAGGCCGTCGCTTGGCCTTTCGATGGCCACAATTTCCTGTTTGCCAAACTTTATATACTTCGGGGGTTAAATTGGCCTTTCTTGCAAATTTACCACGATGTTACTTCTTTTATTCTTCTACCTATAATCGTGACGTCCTGTAACATTTTTTTTTATTGTACATTTTAATGCTGAAAGTTTTGGTCCTCGTGACCATAAAACAAATGCGCGCAAGCCAATACCATGGCCACCAGCAAACAAGACGGTTCGTGCGGAAACGCATTCAACAAAGTCGTGTGTGTCAGCGGTCAAGAACATAATGTGCATTTGAAATCAGCCAATCAAGATATTTCACCAGGTGTTGACAGTAGCCTTTGCGTTAGAGGTCGCACGTGTCCCCCGTCGGTCGGAATATTCTGCGTTATTTGATAGAATTATCAGCGTTTTAGTATAGTTAAAGAAAAATGCTACTAACTGCCCAGATACAAAGACTTAATTGAGCAATGCGCTTCAATGAAATTAATTTAAAACAATTAGGACATCATCGGTACTGTCCATCAATATAAGATGAGTAGGAGATTCAAAAAAAAATTGGTCTAGTTTGTTTGAATTAATTCCTGGAACAGGAACGACGTGTGAGCGGAGCGACAGAAACGCATCGGGTTCTTTAACGGCTATTCCTTATGTGTCTATATTTGACGTTAAACAAGATAAGGTTAAGCAAGAACTTAAACATAATTTTCATATAGAATACTGTTATACTGCATTGTTTTATGCTAAAAGTGTTGTCCTCTAAACCTCAATGGTACTCTACGATTATTAATTTATATGCATTTCTTTGAAGCATTTTTTTTTACCAATTCGGGAGACCCTCATTGTAAATTATTTTGACGAATTAACAATGTTATCTTAATGTGGCGTCATTTGAAGTGACTCTCTGTGTTGCCGCAGTTAATCGGCAAAGTGGTAGACGCGCTTGCGAGGAAGGCATTTGTTGGTGTGGCCGCTAGAAGCGCAAGGTCGAACATTGATTTGAAGCGTTGTTTTCTTTATTCCGTGAACGACGCGCAATCAATGTATTAACGAAGACCGATACGAACATTTAATGCTTTACAATAAAACATACACTTTTTTTCTGCCAGTTTGTGAGGGGCTCTGAACACGCTACATACTTTTTCGAGGTGAATACTGTTTGTTGTTACCCACGAGGGTGTGTTATCATTAGCTGTATTCTGCGAGGCATTTCAATTGTAGTGCAAGAATAAACCACCGCCCAAGATGATAAATATGTAAAGGTCGCGCGTTATGGAAAATGCCTTTTAATGGCCGCCATAACGCGTTTGCCAAACTGTGTACACTTCAAGGGTTTAATTTGCATTTCTTGCCAATTTACCTCGTATTCATTTCGTTCATTCTTGTTTAATTACTTTTAACCTTTTTTGTACAATCGCAACTTATTATATCATTTTTGTAATATTTAATGCTGAAAGTCCTGGTCCTCGTGACCTTAATAAAGCGAATACCATCATTGTTATTATTATTATTATTATTATTATTTTTATTATTATGAAGAGAATAATTTTTGTTTATGAACCAAAAAGAGAGATCAATGTCAAGGGGCCCAAATATTACCAATCGCCGTAATCGCAGTCTTGTTTACGTTCTTTTTCGGTCGATTATCTTTATGCTCTTTATCCTTCCCCTCTTACAAACATCACTGTAAGTTCTTGTCAAACAATAGGCAAGAACTAGCGTTTAGGACATGTTTTATCGGTATCTTCTCATTTTTTTTAAAGCAGCGGTCACCTTATATAGAAACTGAAGCTCAAGAGACTATCACAGCTGGGCCGCAAAATAAACCGAATGAGATTGTAGTTTTAATATTCCGGTGAGCAGGCATGATCATAACGAGAGACTATTTCAGTTATTCAGACGTTTTATCGAGCACAATGTAGCAGTTAATCCGTCGAGATGCAAATTTGCCGTCCGACGGTTTAATCTGTTGTTTACGATCTGAACTCCGGGAATCTTGGTGTTGATAAATTAAGTCATCAGCAAAAACTCCGATATCAAGCAAACGGCTTCCCGGTGTGATGGCTACTTGCACAAGTTGCACTCAAGGCCTTCCAAATAGTCTAGGAGCTGTGTGGCATGGGAACGAAAACATGCTGATTATTGAAGACCATTTCTCGGCAAATACTGTGCTCTTGTCGTGATCCATTAGTTTTATTGTTTTTTTGACTACCAGTGCATATGCTGAATTCACCAAATCGGTGTTTCGGAAGTTATCCAGACGTGAAGGCATGTCGTTTGTTTTGGTAACGGATAATGGCGGAATTACAATCCATTACAACTCTTTGGAAATTGGAAATTCAAACGCTGACTTACAGTGGATTGATGTCAATAGGGCCGAAAAAATGAGCTTTTATAAAACATTTTGATTTACAAAATAAAGAACTCGTAACATAAAACATGTTTTGTGCCCATTTGAAGCGAATAATTTCGATACTTTGAACAATCTTATTGATATATTGAAATAATTCAAGGTTATTTGGGAGGTTCTCTGTGGATGTCAACGACGACGACGCCGCCTTCGATGTTATGGAGAGCATCCGGACAACTGGCAATGCGGCGCCACTCGAATCTCGTAAAATAAACCTGCAAAGAAGCGCAAAAAGAACAATTTAGGGGAAATCTTTGTCTGTCTGTTAATACAATTAAAGCAAAAACGCAGTCAGTAACAACACCGCTGATTCCATAGGAATGCGCCAGTAGTCTAACAACATAGAAGTGCGTAAAGACGAATTAAACCTGAAACATCTTGCCTCTGCGTCGACATTTTGTCCGGTTGTGTGGGCGACGAATTCCTCAATTTGTGATTCGTCGTCGCCAATGTGTTCTTCAATGTTAAAAAAAGAAGGAATTAACTGTCTCGGAAGATAGAAACAATCCATTATAATATAGCGAAAGCGAACAGACGATTCCGGTAGACTGTGAGGTTAATTTAACTGGAAATCTCGCTGATTGGGTTGAAGTCAGTCGACTGGCCGGGGTCGCCGATTGCCCTCGGGGGTGTCAGCATCCCCACAGAGTCGCACATGGAACCGGCTACAACAATGATGCGCCAACAAAGAGAGCCATTCCGTGGTTGTCTCGCGCGTGGTGCATCGGCGCCAATTCGACCCACTGTAGTGCATCTCCGCCCCCCCCCAAGACTCAGCAGCGACACGTCGGACAGTTATACACGATCTCTTCCCCCTAGTCAAAAAAAACATGCGAGGAGTTTTGCAGAAAGGCGTCGTTTTCAGACACGACAATCGCAGCTGCCAAGAGGCGTGGTCGGTTGAGTTCTTGTAGAGGTCGCCAGGATAAGCTGTAAGCATAAAAGAAGAAGGCGGTGACGAAGAACAACAATGCGGACAAGAAGAACTCAATAACGTAACGGCCATATACAACTCACCATCCTTCCACCTAGCACTCGCAGCTCGAGAGAGTACCAACTAGTCTTCCTCCGTAGCAACCAAAGACGAACAATTTGTTGGCTTACGCGGTAACCGCTTGGTTACAGCGAGGGGTCTCGAGTGGTGGTGCCTGCGTGACGCGTCCCGTTCGGCCACCTATAACGGTGACTGTTGGAAAGACATCATCAATGCGGCAGGATTCGCCGCCAATGAAGTAGGCGTTGCCTGGAAGACCAAAATCACGTACCATTTTTTGCGTCCGACACAAATCGAACAGGCTGCGACAGACGACTCACCGTTGAGACTAGCAAAGCAACGCTACTAAAGATGCGGGAAATTGACGTCTATTCGTCCGTCTTGCTCGAACTGCGGCAAAGTCGTAAGACACGATTTCTGGTAGCCGCCTGTCCCCATTCCAAAGACAAAGAGGCGTTTCTTCGTGTTCTGCAATTCCAAAAGGTATTTACTGAAAAGCAAAGTTAAAGTGGAAGCGCTAAAGCCTTACCCGCAATCCGGATTAAGTCTGAAATGCGACAATCGACGTTCAAACTCATCGACCGCGTTTTTGGGCAAATCTTTTTCCTCGATGAAGCCAATCAGACGTGTGAAAGCGGAAACATGGTCATCATTCGGCTTTAAGTTATTCTTGTTTTTCTCTGCCCAGGCAAAGACGAGTAGAAACAGTTCGTCTGCCGTCGAAGTGGATGCCTTGACGACACTTTTGACCTTGTCTAAGTCGAAATGTTTACGATGTGCGTTCATTGTGGTGCTTTCATCTACCTATAAGATACGAAAGATATTTCAGCGTTTTTTTATTTGCTCGCCTCGACCAAGATTGACCACATTGTTGGGTTTTGAGTGAATAAATTTCGCACCGCTTTAAATACGCAACTTCCAGAATTACCGATCGTTCAAATAAATAGTTTTTTTTAATTTGCAGGTGACAAATCCAATTAATTAGATTGCTTTATTATAAAAAAACAACTTTAAAAAGGATCCTATATTAATAATTTTAAAACTACTGAAACGATAACCTTTATAACAACACAGATTGTTTTATTAATGAGCAAAATTGAATAGGACTAGCAGTTTGCCTTAAATAAGAGAAACTCGTAAAGGCGCTACAAAGATATCTTATTTACCGACAATTTCCTTTGTTTGAACGCCTTAGTTTAAATATTGTTGATAATTTAAAATGCACTAAAGCCGTCGTGGGTTCCATCACTCTAAGTTTGAAGGTCAAAACGTGATTGTGGCACCACGACTAACTTAAATCTGCGTGTGAATGGAGATTGCTGTTGTTAATGCTTCATTGCGTTTAATAGCTAAGGCAGAAGGGAGATTCCACAGACATGCTAGTAAGAGTCTACCAAGTGTCAGCTTGTCTTCATTTCTTTCAAAACGGTGATGATGAATTATAAATAAAAACTTTTTTTACTTGTGGTCTTTCCTTACTAAAAATCAACTCTTAACGACGGAGGATTCCCCAATTGGTTATATTTAAATTTCTTATCGCGGATGGGGTGTAGAAAATGTAAGTTACACGCATTCATTGTAAACATTCTGGAAATATTTCTTAGATCTGCGATTCTCTTCCGCTTCGTTCATGAATCAGCATAGTATTTTGTTTAAATAACAAACTGGGTGTTTTACGGCGAGCACTTTTAAAGTAATGGCGTTATTGCTTAGCCTAAAAAATCGATCCCAGCTTGGATTTTAAAATTAAGTCGTAAACAACCGGCACTATTTAAAGCACGATTTAAGGTGCTTGTTCAAATCTTCTTGATGATTATACCGCTCAAGAAATCTCGTGTTTTCAAAATCAGTTCTTTTCTGTTGTTGATCCGTAAATGTATTTCCGCCGATTAATATAAAAAAGGGATTGGAAGATTTTCGTCCTTCAAGAGGCCCTCTCCATAAAAAACACAAAATGTTCTTGGAATTCTCGTTTTGCAAGAGCAAACGCCGTTTCCAGCGAAACTAAACTGTTTTGAACCCACCTCAAAGAACGTTTAATGGGTAGAATATAGATTAAGAAAACGAAAGGTATAACAAAAAAACGCGTTTAAGTAGAAAAGAAAGATAATTATTGCAATCCGAAGATGAATCATACGTAAAGAAGATTAAAACAGTCTAAAACCATCAGTAGACTGAGGAAAAAAGGCGAAGCTAGAAGTTTGCGAAAAACAGAGTTAAAGAACTTAGGTTTAGGAGAATGGATAAAAAAGGACATGACATGGAAGTACGACACTGATAAAAAAGTAAAATAGTTTTTTTTCTTTTTCATTAACAAAACATCCTGTGATAATATTTGGATTTACTCGATCAATAGTGATGCAAACATTTCTCTACGTTTTGGTTGTTAGAATGTGGATTGTAAACAAGAACATTCAGGAGTCTCTGTGTTTCAAATTTTAACAACTATTTAATTGCGCCTTTTCAAATCGATAGAGGAAATTTAAATTGTTTTAGCCAAGTGAAAAATGTATGGTTTGCAAGTAAAACTGACCAACGTTGAACATTTTAATATAGAATTTAATGAGATGTACAGGCGACGACATGGAACGAAATGCAAAGCTGATCGCCATGGTTTCAATGCTTAGGACGAAGCACGCCAATTTGACTCTTACAATTGAAATTATAACGTGCATGCCTCTCGGGGTTGTGAGATTTAAGCTTTTTTAAAAAAAAAACGTTTTTTAATGGAAAACACCAATGTTTAGTTTTAAATTGACGATTAAATTTCGGGAGATTTGATCCGTTTTCTATCGATTAGCAAGTATTCGTATAATAAGCAATTGAGATAACTGTCAACATCTGAATCATTGTGCAGGAATTTGTGTGTAATCTTTACCTGAAAGAAACCGAAATACAAAGCGAATGCATAAAAGGATGCACACTCAACGACTAGCGCATCAATTAAACATGCCTCTTCGATGTCCGTAAACCTTATTCGTAAGAACATCATATTAAGGTAATAATAATAATATGCGCTTTATTTCAGTCACGAAGACCAAAACTTTAAGAGTTTAAATTTACAATAAAAAAGCATGTTACATGACGTAACGATTATACGTAGAAATGCAGAACAATTTAAGAAAAACAAAAGAAATAACATCAAGGTAAATTTGCAAGAAAAGCTAATTCAACCCATTAACTAGATAAAGTTTCGCAAACGGGAAATGTCGGCCATTGAACGGCTCTTTCCAAAACGCGCGCTACTGGCGAGAAAACTCACGAATTTATTGAAAAAACTATTTAATTCCGTTGCTAAACGATAGTAACACGAAATGTCTACTAATATTTAGTTATTATTTTGATATAAGGGAAGTCTTAAAACTTTAATATCTACATAGACGGCTACGGTTATTTTGCAACGTTCAACGCCGGTCGCACACGAATCTTTCAAATCTCCACACATGTAGAGGATTAGTTGCCATTATGTGTGTGAAGTATACCTGGTATACTACTAGTTTTAACTACAGTTTTTTACCACCGCCTCTACAGCAAATGCTGCCACCGTTAAGGCCCAAGCAGAGGAAGTCGTAAATGTATGTGTTTCTGAGGGATCGCTCAAAACCCCCAACTCTGCAGACTCCCTACCTTGCAGAAGGGCACTTTTTCGCACACACGTCTTCACCGACGACATTAAACACAACGCAGCGTGCTAGTTGCGGATCTTCTTCCAGAAATCCCAGAACAAACTCAACATCCTCATTTGCCTTTTCAACTGTCTAACCAGTCCATTCTCTGCATTGGTCATACTTACGTGCTACGATAACCGCATTCTCTCTACGTATTCGCTTATAAATATTTCGCCTGTAAGATAAACATGCCACCGAAGAAAGGCCTTGTTTTTAAAAAAACACGAAAACGTCGTCACATTGTGTGTCAGAAGTTGGATGTTTTATTACTTTCAGTTTCACTTTTTTTTTGTTTCTAAAAGGCTTTTAAACTTAAAAAAACAATGCATCGCAGCATAATCAGCAGCTACAACACTGAACCATTGCATATGAAGTTCATCACGTGTTCTAAGCCTTAATTATACAGGATTAATTCTCAATTGCCGATTGTTATAGAAGACAAGCACTACTCGGTAAGCAGATTTTTTTTTAAAAAAATTAAAGACGTCGAGTTTCTTCTCCAAAATTAATCTAACCGATTTTTACAAACAGTTTCCACTGGATGCCGAATAAACTTTGCGAACTGTGATTAGTGCCCACTTGAAGTTATTCAGATACAAATTCATACCTTTTGAGCTTAATGTTTCCCCAGCTATTTTCTAGGATTGCATCAATGGCATATTGAATGGCTTTAAAAGTATTGAAGTTTACCAAGATCACATTTTTGTCCATAATGTTGGATTACTTTGGTTTTTTTAGATGGCTATGGTTTTTACCTAGACAAAAAAGAACTAAATTCTTTAGTTTTAATACAGCCCTAGTCTAATTGCAGTCAATAACGCTATATTATAATAGCCATACAATACCTCAGACAAGAAAGCGGAAAGCTCGTCTCTCCAAAGATAACATATTTTTAAATGTTTAATCTTTGTGGGCAAGATTTGTGTTTAACTATCGAAGGTCTTTAATGTTATTAAAACCTTATTTTGGTGCCACAAGTGCTGCGTTTATCTTTTTTTTCCGATATAAACTCCTGGCATCTTGGTGTAGATAAAATTAAGTCATCAACAAAAATGTCTCGTCAGTGGCCGGAATACATCAACCCAGTCAATCCGGTCGTTCGTCCAATATACTCTTGTGGTAATAAATTTATTGGCCTCAAGTGTATCTTACAACTAGTGCATATGCTGAATTCGCCAAATCCGTTTGTCGGAAGTTCTTCAGCCGTAAAAGCATTGCGCTTGTTTTGTTACGGATTATTGTAGCCGACCATTTGGTAAATTAAGACAAATGTTTTTTGTCTTTCGGCCGTCATCACAATGGATCGAGATCATGTTGTTTTGAGCCTAACTGAGAGTGATGATGTTGCAACCCTTCAGCAAATGCGTCGCCGTGGAATGGCGCTCGTTAGTCACTTCGCTGGTCGCTCGGTTGCGTTAATCTGTTACCTCTTCTGCACCTGGTTAACCACCGCCTTCATTGCCTCTGTTGTCGTCCTCCTCTGCCTCTTAGCTTTTGACTTCGAGATTGTTTAAAACGTACGCGGCCGCTTCCTCGGCGGCTTGCGTTGGTGGAACTCTATTGATGGCTCCACTGGGGCCTCTAGTTTGCTGTTCGAGTCAACGTTTACGGCTTTTTGCGGTGTCGGTTATGAGGCACACTAATCGTTGGAAAGGGTGTCAAATTCAAGGAAATGTTGATAGCTTATGTTGTGAAGAACGGTTTTAACGACCTGTTGTCTGGTTCTTGGCGAGAGCGGTGTTCAGCAAAGACTGGACGCTTGCTTAGGCGCTAATTCGGTGGTTTGACCGTTCATTCGTTATTAATTTCTTTAACGCGAGTTCAAATAGTGTTACATTGCATCAATTATTATCATTCGTATTTGTTTGGGTCTGTCTTATTAATATACTGCTGTGAATTTCTCAATAGGTTAGCATCCCGATTAATGTATAACACCATCAAAGCAGCCAATATTTACGATTTAAGGGATCATCGAAGTTGTTTGAATATGTAAAATTCATTCATTTGAGCAGTCAACCGCTTTATTGTGGTTTTGCAATGCAGAAACAAGGCCTATCCGTCTCCTCGTGTTAATCAGCACCAGGTTAACTGACAAAACATCTACATAAAAGTACAATACGTCGGCACAATTCAGAATTTTTGTCGATAACATCCGTCGATCGTCTCTGCTGCACTGCGAATCTAAAACAATGATTCTTATTTCAGTTTTCGATATTCGTCGTCTGCTTTTTATTTAAATTTCCAATTTATTCCTGACGTTTCTCTCCAGTTTCTGCATGGATGGAACTTCATTCGTAAAATAACCGTATACTGATTGACAGATAGCGCCTATGCTGGGTTTGTTAAGGGTTGTAACATGTGGTCGCATCAGATGTTGTTTTTGAATATAGGACCCTGAAGAGGCGGCTATCTTTCGCGATTAACTTTGAATACATCCACGTACCCGTCAGCCATAACAAGAAGACGTCGACGCAGCTGTGGCCTTGAGCAATGAATAGACTGAGATGAAAGTGAGTTTATTCACTTTCGATTTATAACATGGCAATCGTCGCCGTCATTGCAGATGACCGACTGGCTGATAGAATGCAGCGTCCCATTTGCGCATGATGGGCTCTGGGGGTTACAATATGCAACAGTTATTTTAATTATCAAGGAATAGATTTATTGCGTTGGTTTCACATTGGCAGTGGGCCAGTTTTTCATTGGTGTGTGTTTCAAAAGTGGTCCCTACCGCATTGAGGGGTCTATTGGGCTTCATAGGTTAAACCCTTGTCTAGAAACCAAATTGTTATCACCCGCCACCCTAATCCCTACCAACAAAAAGAAATTAAAGAGACTTTAGACGCCGAATGAGTTTTAGAGAATTACCCGAACAGACTCATTTATTAAGAAGTCTTCTTTTGTTTTTATATATTGTTCTTTGCGTTAATGAGCCAATGGAAATTTAGACGATGTCTACAGATTAAGTCAAGGCATGAGATTAGAATAACAGATTCTTGAAAATCGTAAATGCGCTACATTTCTCTTGTATTGAGGGAGAGAGTATGAAACTTCACGCTAGATGAACAAGATTAGGGATTTCGCCGTCATAGAAGACGACTACCCCGTGGCATCGTGATTGTCACAAGATGGCGACATTTTTTTTAAAAAGACGCGTTGAAACAGAAGTCGTAGAAGGCTTAGGAGGGCAAGAGATAGGGTTCCTAATAACCTTTGTTAGAGTCTCATTTTCGTACGCTCTCTTTTGAACGCTGGCCTATAAATAGTTGATAAACTTTAAAGTCTCATGTACAGGCTATACGTAAAAAAAATAAAGGCAAACACGATTACACCGGTTTATCTTCAATAATAATCGTTTGGTTTAAGCAGTAACGAAAGCAGTGTATTCGGTACTGATAAGCTAGCTCGTATTTTAAGTCACCTCTCCCGTCTATTAAAGTTTATCTCTGTCGAGATTCGCAATTCGACGATAATTTAACCCACTTAACCTTTTTACGACATACGCGTCTAAAAAGGGATATATATGAGAACGCAAACCAATTTATAATCAAGATAGGTTTCTTGATTCAATTATACAAAGGCTCGACGTTTAGTCGGCGATGGTGCGTTCGTGGGTCGAATTCGGTTCGTGTCCGGTTAAACAAAAAAAGGGACAAATCAGGTCACTACAAATTCTACAAAACACTTTCAGATTACCACGATGTCAAAAAATCATAAATATAACGACTATCCGCCCACATAGTACACCGGGTCTCATTACCATAGTAATCTAACTTACTTTTAATGTTTATAACCTGAATATTAGCGGTAGAATACTGTTTACATGTGATAATTCAGTAGCATGAATTGATTTACTGAATTGCACGGACCAAAACCAGTCAAATTTTATAATATAAACAAAATATTGCCATTTTTTGTTCCTTATTTGTCCCGATGTTTTAAAGTTTAATTTTCACATCTAACACATACGCTCGAAACATCTGGACACGATGCCGGTCGATAAACGAAACTGGAACGCAGCAATGAGACAAAGAATCGTGATTTTACGCTCGAAAAAACTGTAAAGCAAGTCATAGGAGAATACGGAGAAAAAGGAACAAGGTGTAGGAAAATGGGAAAATGAAACAAATTGACGATAAATCGAGACTGATGAGAAAAAAGAAGAATATGGCCATTTTTTGTTCCCATTCTATTCACATGTTCCCAATTCTGACGACCGGGGACAGCTTTTGGGTTAACACGTGGCGAATGATACATTCACTGACGTCTTGGTTAACAGATAAGGCTTCCAGGCGCTGCAGCAGTTGCGACGGTTTCTCATAACCCAGTTCATCCTCATTAAAGAGAACGTTTAAGCGCGGTGTCTATGTCGTCACAGACTAACGAATAAGAGATGTCTTTAGCACAGTGTACGGGATGTCTGCTGGTGGTGCAACGATGATGTAACGTAAACGGGTAACTAAGTCTTCCGTCAGTGACAATTCTTTTCGCCTTAAATTGGGATTCCACGACCGAAAGCCATGCCTCTATATCAATTTTAATAGAGACGGAAAATACGTCAAGAGATTGCTCAATGGGGGCGCTCACTAGAAGAAAACAATTAGGCTCGCCAATGTCGTAATTCGCAGTTCGACGATAACTTAACCCGCTAAACGTACATATTACTTATTACATATACGTCGGTAATATAAGAGAACGCAAATTAAAGTATAATTATGATTGTTATCTTGATTTAATTATACAAAGACAGAACGTTAAGTCGGCGCTGGAGCGTTTGCGGACGGAAATCGGTTCGTGTGTCTTTAAACAAAAAGGGTGTTTTAAGGTCACAAAAGGAGAACAAGGGGGAGATAGAAATTGAGAGGTGTTGAACCACACATTTAAAAATGTTATATTCCATGTTGCTGGAAGTGTTCTCATTCATTCAAGGTGTCCGTTAGCAATTTCAGTTATACGAGTATAACTGAAAATTAGTGCATTTTCTATAAAGGGTTTATAATACCCTCAAAACAAAGTTAATGAAAACACAGTGGAGCATCAGACGTTGAGGTAAGATAAATTGCAGTACATATAGGAGAGAAAATAAAGTAAGGTAAAAAATTCGAAAAGGATAACTAAGAGAAGACAATTTGTGTTCAGAAAGAGAAGGAGGGGAAGTAAGAATAGGTGGATATAATTTTATAATACGTGTATTCAGAGCAAATGCAAGACAATTTCGTTCAGTACCTACAAGAACTGCTGCATATCGTTGGTCGGTCATTTCATATTGGTCCCGATTTTGGTTTAACCAGTACAAGTGAAGCAGTAACTTCAACGCAATTTTCCTATTTATTACTTGGTATTTACTGAAAGTTGTGGAATGAAGGCTGCATGGTAGCGATCATTCAGAAACTTAGCATGATTGGCAAGTCTAAGGGGCCAATGACGTGCAGAAGTAGACCGCCCTTTATCTAACTTACAGGGAAAAATGCCAAAGATGGTAACATATCGACACTACAAATGCAAAGTGTCATGTATAAATGTTCTGCATATGTATACACAAACCGTCTATTAGTTAATGGCAGTCATATGAACACACCTTAACTTCTTGTTTAAGGCAAGACACTTTGTGCATATAAACCTTTATTTAGTTTTAAAAATAATTATTTGCGGAAATGAAGAAAAAACCCGTCACTTGGCCTTTCGATGGCCGCCATTTTCTATTTGCACAAACTTGGCCTTTCTTGCAAATTTAGCACGATGTTACTTCTTTTATTCTTCTTAACTTATAGTGCATTTTCTACCTATAATCGTGACGTCCTGTAACATTTTTGTTTATTGAACATTTAAATGCTGAAAGTTTTTGCGCGCAAGCTAATCCCATGGCCACCAGCTAACAAGACGGTGCGTGCGGAAACGCTTTCAACAAAGTCGTGTGTGTCAGCGGTCAAGAACATAATGGGCATTTGAAATCAGCCAATCAAGATATTTCACCAGGTGTTGACAGTAGCCTTTGCGTTATAAGTCGCACGTGTCCCCCGTCGGTCGGAATAATCTGCGTTATTTGATAGAATTATCGGCGTTTCAGTATAGTTTAAGAAAAAATGCTACTAACTGCCCGGATAAAAAGACTAAATTGATCAATGCGCCTCAATGAAAACAATTTAAAACAATTAGGAGATCATCGGTACTGTCCGTTAATATAAGATGCGTAGGAGATTCTAGTTTGTTTGAATTAATTAATGCATTTCTTTGAAGCATTTTTTTACCAATTCGGTAGACCGTCATTGTAAATTATTTTGACGAATTTACAATGTTATCTTAATGTGGCGTCATTTGAAGTGACTCTCTGTGTTGCCGCAGTTAATCGGCGAAGTGGTAGACGTGCTTGCGAGAAAGGCAGTTGTTGGTGTGGCCTCTAGAAGCGCAAGGTCTAACATTGATTTGAAGCGTTGTTTTTTTTATTCCGTAAACGACGCGCAATCAATGTATCAACGAAGACCGATACGAACATTTAATGCTTTACAATAAAACATACACTTTTTTTCTGCCAGTTTGTGAAGGGCTCTGAACACGCTACATACGTTTTCGAGGTAAATACTGCTTTTTGTACAAAACCCGACAACCCTCGCGAGCGTTATTCATCGATCTATTTGTGATTACCCACGAGGGTATGTTATCATTAGCTGTATTCTGCGAGGCATTTCAATTTTAGTGCAAGAATAAACCACCGCCTAAGATGATAAATATGTAAAGGTCGCGCGTTATGGAAAATGCCTTTTAATGGCCGCCATAACGCGTTTGCCAAACTGTGTACACTTCAAGGGTTTAATTTCCCTTTCTTGCCAATTTACCTCGTATTCATTTCGTTCATTCTTGTTCAACTACTTTTAACCTTTTTTGTACAATCGCAACTTATTATATCATTTTTGTAATATTTAATACTGAAAGTTCTGGTCCTCGTGACCTTAATAAAGCGAATACCATTATTGTTATTATTATTATTATTATTATGATTATTATTATTATTATTATTATTATGAAAAGAATAATTTTTGTTTATGAACCAAAAAGAGAGATCAATGTCAAGGGGCCGAAATATTACCAATCGCCGTAATCGCAGTCTTGTTAACGTTCTTTTTCGGTCGATTACTCTTTATCCTCTTCATCCTCCTTCTCTTACTTACATCACTGTAAGTTCGTGTCAAACAATAAGCAAGAAGGAGCGTTTAGGACGTATTCCGGTGAGCAGGCATGATCATAACGAGAGACTATTTCAGTTATTCAGACGCTTTATCGAGCATAATGTAGCGGTCAATCCGTCGAGATGCAAATTTGCCGTCTTACGGTTTGATCTGTTGTTGACGATCTGAATTCCGGGAATCTTGGTGTTGATAAATTAAGTCATCAGCAAGAACTTCATGTTAGTGGCCGAAACTTAAATCCGATATAAAGCAAACGGCTACCAAGTGTGATGGCTGCTTGGACAAGTTGCACTAAATGCCTTCCAAATGGTCTCCATTTCCAGGGTCCTGTATGGCATGGGAACGAAAACATGCTGATTATTGTGGACCATTTCTCGGCAAATACTGTGCTCTTGTCGTGATCCATTAATCTTATCCTTTTTTTGACTACCAGTGCATATGCTGAATTCACCAAAGCGGTGTTTTGGAAGTTATCCAGACATGAAGGCATGTCGTTTGTTTTGGTAACGAATAATGGCGGAATAACGGTCCATTACAACTCTTTGGAAATTGGGAATTAAAAAAAGCTGACTTACAGTGGATTGATGTCAAAAGTGCAGAAAAAAACGAGCTTTTATGAAACCTTTTGATTTACAAAATAAGGAACTCGTAACATAAAACATTTTCTGTGCCCATTCGAAGCGAATAATTTCGATACTTTGAACAATCTAATTGATATATTGAAATCTTTCAAGGTTATTTGGGAGGTTCTCTGTGGATGTCAACGACGACGACGCCGCCTTCGATGTTATGGAGAGCATCCGGACAACTGGCAATGCGGCGCCACTCGAATCTCGTAAAATAAACCTGCAAAGAAGCGCAAAAAGAACAATTTAGGGGAAATCTTTGTCTGTCTGTTAATACAATTAAAGCAAAAACGCAGTCAGTAACAACACCGCGTTTTTCATGGCAATGCGTCAGTCGTCAAACAACATAGAAGTGCTTAAAAGCGAATGAAAAATGAAACATCTAACCTCTGCGTGGACATTTTGTTCGGTTGTGTCGGCGACGAATTCCTCAATTTGATATTCGTCATCGCCAATGTGTTCTTCAATGTGAAAAAAGAAGGAATCAACTCTCTCGGAGGATAAACAAATATTCATTATAACATACCGAAAGCGAGCAGACGATTCCGGTAGACTGCGAGGTTTACTAATTTGGAAATCTCGCTGATTGGGTTGAGGTCAGTCCACTGGCCGGGGTCGCCGATTGCCCTCGGGGGCGTCAGCATTTCTACGGAGTCGCACATGTAACCGGCTACAACAAAAATGCGCCCAGCGAAGAGAGCCATTCCGTGGTTAAAGCGCGCGTGGTGCATGGGCGCCAATTCGACCCACCGCGGCGCATTTAACCCCATCCCAAGACTCAGCAGCGACACGTTGGAATAGTCAATTCCTACATCTCCCCCTCCAGTCAAGAGGAGATGCGATCCGTTGGGAAAAATGACGTCGTCTCCAGACAAGAAAATCGCAGCTGCCATGACGCATGCTCGGTTGAGTGGTGGTAGCAGTCGCCAGGATTGACTGTGAATATAAGAGAAGAAGCAGGTTACGGAGAACGAAAATGCAAACAAGAAACAAACCACAACATAACAGCCACAAACAACTTACCTTCCTTCCAACCAGCGCTCGCAGCTCGACAGATGACCAAGTCGTATTCCTCCGTAGCCGCCAAAGACGAACAGTTCGTTTACAGACGCGGTAACCGCTGGATAACAGCGAGGGGTCTCTAGTGGTGGTGCCTGCGTGACGCGTCCCGTCCGGCCATCTATAACGGTGACTGTTTGAAAGACATCATAACCGCTGCAGGATTCTCCACCAATGAAGTAGACGTTGCCTAGAAGATCAAAACCAAGTAACACTGTTTGCTTCCGACACAAACCGGTAAGTTAGCGACAAACGACTCACCGTTGAGACTGGCAAAGCCACGCCAATAAAGATGCGGGAAACTGACGTCCATTCGTCCGTCTTGCTCGAACTGCGGCAAAGTCGTAAGACACGTTTTCTGGTAGCCGCCTTTCGCCCTTCCGAAGACGAAGAGGCGTTTCTTCGTTTTCCTTAATGCCAAAAGGTTTTTACTGAAAAGCAAAAAAATATTTTGCGGGTCCAGAATTTAAATAAACAAAGAAAATTGGTAGCGCTGAAGCCTTACCCGCAATCCGGATTTAGTCTGATATGCGAGAATCGACGTTCAAACTCATCGACCGCGTTTTGGGACAAATCTTTTTCCTCGATGAAGCAGAAAAACAGATCTTCATTCGTCTTCAAGTTTGTTTCGTTGTTCTCCCCCCAGGCCTAGACGAGACGAAACAGTTCGTCTGCCGTCGAAGTGGACGCTTTGACGAAACTTACGACCTTGTGTAAGTTGAAACGTTTACGATGTGCGTTCATTGTGGTGCTTTCATCGACCTATAAGATATGAGAGATTTTTCAGCGTTCTTTTATTTGTTCGCCTCGACCAAGATTGACCACATTGTTGGGCCTTGAGTGAATAAATTTCGCGCCGCATTTAATGCGCAACTACCAAAATTATCGATCGTTCAAATCAATAGTTTTTAAATTTGCAGGTCGCACATCCGGTTAATTTGATTAAAATGAAAAGGTCCGTCAATTGCGTTTCGTGTGGAATTTAGTTTAGAAATTTGTAGAAATTCCTAGTTAAAAAAGTTTAATTAAAAGCACTTTCTTTTAAAAAAAAATTCTTTATTATAAAAAACACACTTTAAAAAGGATTCTGTATTAAACATTTTAAAACTAGTGAAAAAATAACCTTTAAAACAAGACAGCCATTTTTATTAATGCGCAAAATCTAATAAGTTTGCCTTAAATAAGAGAAACTCGTAAAGGCGCTACAAAGATATCTTATTTACCGACAATTTCGTTTGTTTGAACGCCTTGAGTTTAAATATTGTTGATTATCTAAAATGCACTGAAGCCGTTGTGGGTTCCCATCACACCAAGTTTCAAGGTCAAAGCGTGATATGTGGCACCACGACTGATACTGAAATGTGGGTGTGAATGGAGATTGGTGTTAGTTAATGCGTCATTGCGTTTAATAGCTTAGGCAGTCCGGAGATTGCACAGCCATGCTAGTAAGAGTCTACCAAGTGTCAGCTTGTCTTCATTTCTTTCAAAACGGTGATGATGAATTATAAATAAAAACTGATTTAGTTGTGGTCTTTCCTTACTAAAAATCAATTCTTGACGACAGAGGATTCTCCAATTGCTAATATTTAAATTTCGAGCGCGGTAGGGTTGTAGACAATGTAAGTAACACAGTAACCGTATTCATAGTAAAGATTATGGAAATATTTCTTGGATCTGCGATTCTCTAACGCTTGGTTCACGAATCAGCATAGTATTTTGTTTTGATTACAAACTGGGTGCTTTACGGAGAGCATACTTAAAGTAATGGCGTTATTGTTAAGCATAAAAAAATCGATTCCAGCCCGGATTTTTAAATAAAGTCGTAAACCAGCGGAACTAATTAAATCACGATTTAACGTGCTTGTTCAAATCTTCTTGATGACTATCCCGAACGAGACATCTCGTGTTTTCAAAATCAGTTCTTTTCTGTTGTGATCCGTAAATGTATTTCCGCCGATTATTATAAAAACGGAATTGGAAGATTGTCGTCCTTTAAAAGGCCACTCTCAAAAGAAAACACACGATGTTTGTAGATTTCTCGTTTTGCAAGAGCATCTGCTGTTTCCAGTTAAACTAAACTGTTTCGAAACCACCCTAAAGAACATTGAATGAGAAGAATAACGATTTGGATTACGAAAAGTAGAAAAAAGGCGTTTAATTAAATCGTGAAAAGAAAGATTAAAATTGCAATGCGAAGATAAATCATAAGTAAAAAAGATTATTAAAGTCTAAAACCATCAGTAGACTGAGTTCAAGTACAAGGAAAAAAAGGCGAAGCTAGAGGTTGACGAAAAACAGAGTCAAAGAACTTAGGTGTAGGAGAATGGGAAAAAGAAAAAAACATGAAATGGAAGTACGAGACTGATTAAGTAGACTAATTTAATTTATTTTTCATGAACAAAACATCCCGTGATAATATTTGCATTGACTGGATCAATCGTGATGCAAACATTTCACAACGTTTTGGTTGTTAGAATGTGGATAGTACACAAGAACATACAGGAGTCTCTGTGTATCAACTTTGAACAATTGCATGCTAACGGTTTTCTAAGAGAAAGACAGCATCATGTATCTATTGACCAGGAAGCAGAATATTCCATTACAAAACATTGCCCAGTACACCAAAAACATTGAAAAATGTATACAACTATTTGGTTGCGCCTTTTCGAATCGATAGAGGCAATTTAAATGTTTTTATCTAAGGGAAAAATATATCGTTTGCAAGTAAAATTGAACAACGTTGAACATTTTAACATAGAATTTAATTAGATGTACAGGAAACGACATCGAACGAAATGCAAAGCTGATCGCCATGGTTTCAATGCTAAGGACGTAGCAACCCAATTTGACTCAAACAGAAGACTCTTGCAATTACAATTATCACGTGCATGCCTCTCAGGGTTTCGAGATGTAGACTTATTTAGAAAAATATTTTCTTTCTTAGCAAACACCAATGTTTAGTTTTAAAGTAACGAAAAAATGTTTGGGAGATAAGATATTATACTGTTCACTTATTGGCTCACCCCAATATTTCGGTCGAAGTTGCGTCCGCTGTTTTTAAGTTCGTTAGGATCGCCGTAGGGGTCCAATGAGGTTGCAGTCGGAACCGTTTGTGCAGCACCCATGTTTAAGAGTTAGGTTTTTGAATGATACAGAATTGGACGCATTAAATAGCGTTTTCGGGGTTTGTGATTCGTGCGTGCGCGGTGTTTAGGTGCGGTCGTACGCGTCTTCGAAACCAATCAGCTGCGCGAATAGCTGCTTTGTTCGCGGTTACAATTGCGAAGTTGAGACAGAATAAAACAAGCCTTTTAATTAGTAATGCAGCAATGCTGAACAATAGTCATAAATTTAATAGTATGATGGATGAGTTCATTAAATACTTTAGTTTATTTTATAAAGATTGCATTGACACATTTTAAAACTGTGACTCTTGTATCGAATTGTAAAGACTTAACATAACTATTATTGGACAATTCTGTTTTTTTAAATGCTGTTGTTGACATATTAACCGGTATCTTCAACGTTCTGAAACCGTTTTGATTTCAATCACACAAGTTCCAAAGTCAAAGCGTGATTGTAGCATTATGACGAAATTAAATGTGGGTGTGAATGTAGAAAGGTGTATTAAATGCGCCATCGCGTTCAGTATCAAAAAAATAGATTTGTATAGATGGCTTCGAAGCAAACGATTTTCATATCTTGTACTTTTTTTAACTGACATTAGTGGAATAAGGACTGCAATAAAGACGTTTATATGATTGGCAAGTTTAAGGGCCAACAGCGTGCAGACGCAGACGGCCCAATATCTAACTTAGAAAAATAAAATTTCAAAGATGGTTAAACATCACACTACAAATACAGAGTGTCATGAAATATGTTCTGCATATGTATACACTAACCGACCAAAAGTTTATGACAGTAGTAAACACACCTAAGTTTTTTGTTAAATGCAAAAAAGATTGTGCATATGAAGTTTTATATCATTTTAACAATAATTTGTCACGGAAATTAAGAAAAAAAATTAAATCATCATTTATATTTATTAGAAATCTGTTACGAAATATCAGTTACGTTTGTTTACCAAGCCGCCGTCGTTTGGCCATTTGTGCATAAAATCTACCGCCCTTTTATGCGTGACTTCGCCTTCAGCCACTGCGCCCTAGCGAATCCCGGGGCCACCAGCTGACTACAAGGCGCGCACGTAAACGCTTTCAGCAAAATCGCGTTCGTCTAAAACAACATGTGCATTTAAGGTCAGCCAATCAAGATATTTAACCAGGTGTTTACAGTAGCGTTGTACGTTTAAAACGCGCACGTGTCCGTCGGTCAGAATAATCTGCCTAGTTTGATAAAATTATCGGCGTTTCGGTATAGGTAAACGAAAATGCAACGAACTGCTCAGATGAAAGACTTAACTGAGCAATGTTCCTCAATGAAAACGAATTAACAAATTTAAAAGATAATCGGGTCCACATAGCCACAGCTTGGCTATAAATCTTACTGTAAATCAGTCAAGGAAAGTCAGAGATTTAATAGAATTTGGTAAAGTGTGTTTGAATTACTTGTTTCGAAAGAATTGTGTAACGGTCCATCGATCAAAGCTTCAAGACGGATAAGCTCTTGGCACAGGAAACACGGCTGAACTTAGCCACCAAAAACACATCAGGAACTTAGACGGGTATTCCTTATTTGTTCCGATGTTTATTTTTACCAGAGCAGGTGAAGCCGGAAATAAAAAACATTAATATTAAATAATGCTATACTGCAATTTTTTTATTGAATTGACAATGTTATCTTAAGGTGGAGGGGCGTCATTTGAAGTGACTCTCTGTGTGAAAAAGTAGACGCGCTTGTAAGTAAGGATGTAGTCAATCTGCCTGCTGAAAGCACGCGGAGGACTATTTGTTGAAAGCGTTGTTTTCTCCATTTGGTAGACGACAAGCAGTGCGTGCCTCAGGGAAAACCGATACGAACACTAAATTTTTTTTTGTATAATTTATTGAGAAGTCTTCTTTTGTTTTTATATATGGTTCTTTGGGTTAATGAGCCAATGAAAATGTAAACGATGTCTACAGATTAAGTCAAGGCATGAGATTAGAATAGCAGATTCTTAAAATAACGTTAATGCATTGCAACTCTCTTGTATTGAAAGAGAGAGTGTGAAACCTCACGCAAGATTAACAAGATTTCGGATTTCGCCGTCATAGAAGACGACTACCCCGTGGCATCTTGATTGTCATTTTGGTTTTCATTTTTTTAAAAAGACGCGCGTGTGAAAGAGAAGTCGTAGACAGTTTCGGAGGGCTACAGGTAGGCTTCTTAATAACCTTTGTTAGAGTCTCATTTTCGTACGCTCTCTTTTGAACGCTAGCCTATAAATATTTAATAAAAGTTTAAGTCTCATGTACAGGTTCTTCGTAAAATAATAAAGCCAAACACGATTACTTCGGTTTATCTTCAATAATAATCGTTTGATTTAAGCATTTACGAAACAGTGTATTGGTACTGATAAGCTGGCTCGTATTTTAAGTGACGCCTTCCGTCTATTAAAGTTTATCAATGTGTTAATCGACAAAACACTTTCAGATAACCAGGATGTCCAAAACTCAGAAATATAACGACTATCCGCCCACATAGTACACCTGGTTTCATAACCAATGTAATTTACCTCAATTTTAATTTTTATAAACTGAATATTAGCGGTTGAATACCGTAGGTCTGCAACTCGTACTTTATGTGGTGGCGCTTGGCGTGCGTTCCTGACGAAAGTCAATGGGAATACCCGCGGCTGTCCTGCAAGGTAAAAGTATAACAGTAAAACAAGGGGTATTACATTACCTTCCCTTCAGAGGGGGCACGGTCATCCGGTCTCGTGGTATGGACGATCTCCTCATGTTCCACTTGGGGAAGGTCGGACAACCGGCAATGCAGCGCCACGTGAATTGAATCAAATCAACCAGCAATCAATGAAACATTTAGGGAGGATCTTTGTCACAAACAACGCACCTTTGTTCCACCGAGCGCTGGCAGCTCGACATACCACTACATTCTTCTAATGTTTTATTCGCCTTTCGTGGACTTCTATGTTGTTGGACAACGGACGCATTGTCGTTTCCATGGCAACCGCGCTATAATGTCTGCCTTCGTTTTGTTCTTCTTTGCAGACCGATTTGAAGCGATTCAAGTGGCGCAAAATTGCTGGTTGTCCGGATGCTCTCCAGATTATCGAAGGCGGCGTTGTCGTATATATCAGCAAGGAGGGCCCAAATCACCCTGCATTATTTATACGTATAAAATGCATTGTTCAAAAACATTTATTGTAAATTCATTGTTTTTTTGGGGATATAAGCTATTTAGGAAGCTTGTTGCTTTGATTAACGGATTGTTATCTAGCGTTTAAACGAACACAATGTTGGTCACATTAGTAACTTGAACCAGATTTGTATTTTTTTAGAATCCCGTCAACCTTTTCACCGATTAAAGGTACAATTTGGACCGCGGTCACACAGAAAGTCACTTTAAATAGTCTTCATGGCCAGGGTCCTGTGAGCCATGGCAACGAATACATTATTCATTATTGTGGACTATTTATCGGCAAACGCTATGCCTTTGTCGTGATTCATTCATTATCACGTTGGCCTTTAGTATATCTGACGAGCAGTGGTAATGCTGACTTCACAAAATCGGTGTTTTGGAAGTAATTCAGCCGCGCAGGCATTCCGATTATTTTGGTTACGGATAATGGCACCCATTTCACTGGGTAAAAGGTCTCGGATGCCGGCATTTGCTCGTGACTGTCAGATATCCTCAGTCGAATGGCTTAGCAGAGAATTTTGTCAAGACCCTAAAGGCAGATATATCATTCAGCAAACCAAGTACATTTAAAAACTTAGATCGGTCTATCGACAATTAACTGATGCTGATTAAGCAACCACTGGTAAAAGTCCAGTTTTGTAATTCAAGGGGTTCAAACTCGACACATCGTTCTAATGCCTTGTATCGAAAGAAGTAACCTTTTTCAAAAGGAAATAATTTTCGACTGTCTCGTAGTCTTTTTCTTGGAAGAAGTTTCAACTGAGTTTCTGATCATAACCGGCAGTTGACTCCGAGTTGAAAGATTTTGTC
>JAPUBX010001729.1:0-56998 GCA_028672205.1 Proteocephalus fallax | reverse complement strand
ATAGGTCCTTCATTGTTGATAACGGGAGAGTGGAAACGCTCATTCTCATCTATCTATTGAAGATGTTCTGTCTACTTCCATGTAAAAACATGAACGACCAGTCGATTATTGGTATCACTGGTCATTGATTGACAATCCTTGGCTTCTGAATGATTCCTATTGTCCGAGATATTACCAGATTCCAATGCAAGTTTTTCGTGTGTGCAACGGGTCCCGCCATTATCGGTTTAAACGTCATGAAGCAGCTCAAGTTTTAACTGAGTTTTAATTCATTACCGTCAATTGACTCCGAGTTTAAGTGGTTCATTTTGACACCACAACAATCCGACGGTTGTACACCCAGGATATGTAATGATAACAGGAGAACACACAATCAACGATTGTTACTAAAAACCATGCACTACTCCGGAACAAGAAGACATCCTCTGTAAATTCAAGGGCTGAGTTTCTCTTTTTTTCAAATGGAATTATATTACACCGTATTGGAAAAAGTGGAAATCGTATGATTACTATTCTCGATGTAACTAATTACCATCGGCATTGAAAGCAAAAGTCAACTACCGCATGCAATCGAAGCTGCTGCACACGGGTTGATGTGGTTGTGGCAAACTTTAACTATTAATTGTCTTGTAATATGCCGACTTTTGTATCGAGCTTTTAAGGATATTCAAAACGACGTGGCTGCACGTTTTCGCTTTCTGTAATTGTCTCGGTTTGCTTTTAAAGTAATACGCATATTACAGACAATTCGTCTTTTCTATTCAAGGGTGAACTTCTAACCACATGTTGCTAACTACTATCGGATATATTAGCTCACATTTCTCTAAAACTAGATAACGTAAGTCAACAGCTGCGTCTTTATCTCGTTATGGGTTACTAGGACGATCCGGTGTACCACTTGTAATATCTGGAGTTTATTGGCCCGCTGGATCAGCGTCATAATTGTGCGCGCCCAGGTTGTAATATACAGATAAACGTGTGGCTTTTTATTTTCACAGACATTCCAGTAATGCTAGGGAAATATGTTATACTATAACCTCAAATCATGCGTAAATAAAATCGGTCTCGATTACGACATTTTAGGTTTTCCCATGATTGCCCTAAAATTACCCCCTAGTTTGCCGATTCCAAACCCCACTATTCTTAACCCCCTATATTGGCCCTCATACACCCAACCATAGCTCAGTCTAGGAAAATTAAGAGAACAGATTCACTGAATGTTGAAGTTCTCGAGGATTATATGTGGCTCAGTGTAGCCGTGTGTTCTGTTTTAGGAACTAATCCTCGTTGAAACATATATTAATTGAGCGTTAGACAGTTCTTGCGGAATACGTAATTCAAAAACGCTTAACCAAACGCTATTTAATCTCTGACTCTCCTTAGAGTAATGGTCAGTAAGATTTATGGCTAAGCTGTGGCTATGTTAACCCGATGATCTCCTTTTTTTATTACTTTGTTGTTATTGAGGCGCATTGCTCAATTAAGACTTTCATCTGGGTAGTATGTTGCAATTACTGAAACGCCGATAATGTTACCAAACAAGGCAGATTATTCCGAACAACAAAGTACACGTGCACGGTTAAACGTAAAGGCTACTGTGTACACCTGGTGAAATATCTCAATTGGCTGACCCAAATTGCCTATGTTGTTCTGGCCTGCTGACGAATGCGACTTTACTGAAAGCGTTTACATGCGCACTGTGTAGTCAGCCACGGGATTGGATGGCACACATTTCTTATGGTCGAAGTCACGCGTAGGAGCGCGGTGGATTTTATGCACAATCAGCCAAGCGACGGCGGCTGAGTTGAAAAAAGGTAACTAAAATTTCGCTTCATTTCCGGTCATACTTATAAGAAAACATTATATTAAGGTTCCTTTGCACAAAGAAATATGCCTTAGGTGTGCTTATTACTGTCATAAAGTAATGGACGGTTAGTGGATCATACTTATGGAGAACACGTATAGATGACAATTTGTATTTGTAGTGTCGATGTTTTACCAATTTTATATTTGTAAGTGAGATATGGGCCGTCTTATGAACGCCATTAGCCCGAAAACTTGCCAATAATTTAAAGTTCTGATTGCTCTCTTACATACAGTCTTCATTCTACAATTTTCATTAAAAAAACAGGTACTTAATATGAAATTTGTTTTAAAGTTGCTGCTTCACCTACTCTGGTTAAACCAAAATCGGGAAAAATAAGAATTGACCGACCAACGATATGCAGCAGTTCGTGTGAGTATTAAACGTAATAGCCATCCATCTTACGAAAAAACATTTTTCATTATATACTTATTATACACATATATCCTCCCACTCTAACCTTTTCTCCTTCTTTTCGGGAACACAAATGGAATTATTTTGTTATCCTTTTTTTAATAATTCGCATTTTCCACCGTCCTTTTTTTCCCGCCTTAAAATATTGCATTTTATCATACCTCAACGTCTGATCCTCACAACGTTTTCTCATCTACTATATTACTGGCACCCCATTTTCTATCGCACACAACACCGCATCATGTGACCTTAACGTGGATAATTAAAGACCATCCCGACAACACTTGGCCGGCCCCAACGTTTAAGCACGACACGCCCCACGTATCTCCAAAACTGGGTTCCCTGCAGCGGCCGCTAAGAATCGCGCCTTGTCGGCGTTTTTCGCCCAGTTCGGGTGCTCACAATTGATTAAATAATGAACAATATTATTCATTCCCGACCTTCGTCTTTTGCCATCGTGATTTTTGGGCCAAGAAGTCTTCGAATTACCATAAGCTAACCGAGACCTTGCATGACACGAGATCCAGCAACGTGAAATACAAAATTGTTTAATGTGTTTTACAATACCTCTAAAATACCTCTTCTATTTCTCCAACTTCCTCTTTTTTCGATCGATATCTGTCTTCTTGTTGTTCCTCAATTCCTAGAAGTTCGCATTCTTTTTCTCCTCCTGCTTCTCTTCCTGAACAAACTTGGCATTGCTCTACGGACACCCGTGATAGTTATTAAGTAGATTTTAACAAGCATCCAGTTTGAAATTAAAACAAAATGATGTGCTTATTCATTCTCCAAGCGACGAATCAATGCACCAATTGTGAAAGCCGTTGTGCCTCACTGAATGTATATCCTTAAATATATAAATTATGCGGAAATCGATTACTAACGTAGATTTGTTTACACTATCAGCAGGAAAGATTGTTGTGTTGGCATATTCCGTCCCTACGAATAATTTTTCTTTAAATAACGACTACCATAAGATTTTTTTGAAAATGTTTACTTTGGCATAATGGAACTTCATAGAGTATAACTAGCATGGCTATGCAAAGTCTTAACGGCATTAGTTATTGAACGCAATGACCCATTAACCACACCCTCTTCATTGACAACCGCATTCAATTTCGTCATGGTGCCATAATCACCCCATGACCTTGAAACTGGGTGTGATAGAACCCAGAACGGTTTCAGCACATTGAAAATAAAGTTCCATATGTAAACTAAAACATTCAAAAAAGAGAATTGTCCTTATTATTCGATACAAGTGTCGAAGTATCAACATGTTCCGGCCCCTTAATTGCTTTGCAATCAAATCAGACGAATAGAAAAAAAGAATATTCGTCTATTCAATCAATTCAGCAACGATGATAATTTTGATACGCATAAGTTCTAATACAAACTCACTTGGCAAACTAAGAATCCCTTAATTTATTATGAAAACAGCCAGGGAACATTATCATTCTTTCACATTGCCTTTTTTTCAACCCTTACTGGTTTTTCAACTCCTATGAAACGAAGCCTTCAATATAATTGTACTTTTTGATACCGATCGATAATTTTTGTAGTTGTTGGATTGTCTTACTTATCAATTCGACAGTTTAAAAAAGAAAATAATTATTTAAGCTTAAAACCTGTTTACGTTTATAGAATCTGTTTACATGCAAATTTAATCAAATAAACGAAATAATTTCATGAATTCTTCCATCATACTATTTAATATATTACAATTTATCAGCATTGCTGCATTTCCGAATAACACGCCGATGTGTCTGTTTGACTCATGCGTTAACCAATTTAATCAACTTCTCAATCGTAAAAGCGAACAATGCAGCCATTCGCGGAATTGATTGGTTTCGGAGGTGCATACGCTCGCACCTGAGCACTGCGCACGAACGACTCACAAACCCTCAAAACGCAATATAAATGGGTCCAATTTTGTAGTTTCAAACATTCAACGACTAAACAACCAGACATGGCTGCTGAACAAACGGTCCGAACTGCAACCTCATCAGTCTTGTACGGCGACCACATCAGCGGACGCAACTGCGACCAAAAGATCGAGGTGAGCCAAAAAGTAAACGGTATTATTTCTAATCTCCTCAAATTTTAATTCACTTTAACACTTAACGAAAGAGTTGTCTACCGAAAAAGATTTTTCAAAATTAATGCAAATCTATACCATTTTTTATCGCATGCACGCGATTATTTGAATTAATGAGTCTCATATTTGAGTTAAATTAGGGTACCAGGTTCAGATCTCGTCAAAAATTCGTTTTGGAAAATTTTAATGATATTTTTTTAATCGAATGTTTTCGGTTTATTTATTTAATATCAACCCAATTTTTCCAAGAAACAGCTCCACCTTATTTTGATGACGTTGTCGTGAACACCGTCCACATGCTCTAATAGAAGCATTGAACCCATGGCGACCAGCTTTGCATTTCTTTCAATGTCGTCGCCTGTACATAAGGTTCGATTTTATGGAATTCTTCATTCAAATGTTCAACGTTTATCAGTTTAACTTGCAAAGTTTAATTTTCGAATTAGCTCAGAACATGTTAATTGGCGTCATAGATTCTTAAATGCGCCAAACGAGAAATCTGCAAAGCCGGTGTGTTTTATTTTGGCCTATTTAACGACGACCCGTTTCATATAAAACGACTGAAAAAAATTTAAAGATCACAACAAAAAGCCCCTTTTATCAGACGAGTAGTCTTGCGAAATAACTTGTCTTTTTAATTAATAAGGAATCCCAGTTTAAGTCCTTTGTGGCGAAGTCTTTTGTATAAGAAAGAGAACATTATGTTGATTAAATGTTATATAATTCAATGCCCATATTTATATCGATGATAATATTTTTCTCTTAGGATCGAAAGCAATTGGTATCAGAATTCCTTTGAATCTATTCTGATCAAAGCAGAATAACTTTTTTAAAATAGAGATTTCTACAAATTAATTAACTAAATTCCACATAAAACGAAATTGAACGTCTTATTTACATTTTAATTGAATAAACCGGATTTGCTACATTCATATTACGAAACTATTGATTTGAACGATCGATAATTTTGGCAGTTGTGCATTATACGCTGCGCGCAATTTATCAACTCAACGCTGAAATCTCTTTCATATCTTATAGGTCGATGTAGGTACAATGAACGCACATCGTAAACATTTTGACTTAGACAAGGTCGTAAGTTTCGTCAAGGCGTCCACTTCAAAACCAGACGAACTGTTTCGTCTAATTTGCACTTGGGGGGAAAAAAACAAGAGGCACTTGAAGACGAATGAGGAAATATTTTCCGCTTTCACACGTGCGATTGGCTTCATCGAGGTCGCCGATTTGTCCCAAGGTACGGTCAATGAATTTATAGGTGGATTCTCGCATTTCAGGCTCAACCCGGATTGCAGGTGAGGTTTAAGCGATTCCAATTCTGTTTGTTTATTTTGCATCCAGACGAGCAATATCTGTTGTTGTTTTGTTTTTTTTTCAGAAAACACCTTATGGCAGAAAGAAAAACGGCAAAGCGCCTCCTCGTCTTCGGATTGGCAAAAGGCCGCGACTTCAAAACTGCGTGTCTTACGACTTTGCCGCAGTTTGAGCAAGACGGAAAACTGGAAGTTCGTTTTCCGCATTTTGATTGGAGCGGCGTTGCCAGTCTAAACGGTTAGTCGTCCGTCGGTACCTTTTCTGTATTTTCTCGAAAGCAAGAAAGCTTACATAGCCGTGCTTTTGGTCTTCCAGGCAAAGTCTATTTTATTGGTGAACGAAACCCTTTCATACGTGGTTCGTTGCCGATAGTCACGGTAATCGATGGCAGGACTGGCCGCGTCACGCAAGCGCCACCACTCAAGACGTATCGCCGTTTGTCAGCTTTTGCCGCGTCTGCAAATGAACTGTTCGTCTTTGGCGGCTACGGAAAAGACGAGTTAGGCTGCGAGCGCTGGGTGGAAGGAAGGTGAGTTGTTTGTGGCCGTGGCGTTGAAGTTCCTGTCAGTGTTTTCGTTATTCTTCTTCTCTTTTGCTTGCAGTCCATCCTGGCGACCGCTGACGGCACTCAAGACAGCACGACCTACTGCAGCCGCGATTGTCTTGTCTGGAGACGACGCCATTTTGCCCAACTCATCGCATGTCCTCTTGACGGGGGGCGGAGATTACAACTGTTTCTTGTCAGACGTTTCGCTGCTAAGTCTTGGAGAGGATGCAGATGCATTTCGTTGGATCGACTTGGCGCCGATGAACCATAAGCGCGGCGCCCACGGGATCGCTCTCTTTGCTGGGCGAATTCTCGTTGTGGCAGGTCACCAGTGCGACTCTGTGGAGATGCTAAAGCCCCCGCGGGCAATCGGCGACCTCGGTCAGTGGACTGACCTCAACTCAATAGGTTTGACTTCAACCATCCAGTTTGTTCGCCTCGCAGTCTACCGGAATCGTCTACTCGCTTTCGGTATGTCGTAATGAACATTTTATTATTTTATTCATCTGCGAGATTAAATCTCTTCTTATTGGCATTGAAGAATGTCTTGAATATCACGATGGCGAATCACAAATAGAAGAATTTGTCCCCGCCATTACCGGACAAGGAGAGGAGGTGCGATGTTTTCATGTTTCATTTGCTTCTATGTATATTTTGATTACTGACGCATGGACGTTTCCGTGGCAACTGCGGTGTTGTAACTGACTCCGTTTATGCTTAAATTGTGTCAACACGCAGACAAAGATTTTTCTCTTGCGCTTCTGTGTAGGTTGATTTGAAGCGATTCAAGTGGCGCCGCATTTCCGGTTGTCCGGATTCTCTCCGGTGGCTCCAAGGCGCTGTCGAAGTTGAAATAAGCAGGGAACCCCCAAAATAACCCGAATGATTTTTTTTATTTCAAATACATTGTCCAAACACATTTATTGCAAATTAATTGATTTTTTCGGGAAAAAAAGCTATTCAGAAAGCGTTTTGTTTTGATTAACGGATTTTTATCCAGCGTTAAGAGAAACAAACGGTGAGTGGCTTTAACCGGGTTTCTTACTAATTAGGCTACCACGAAAGCCTGCATAGGAGAGTAGAATACGTCAATAGAATAAGCTACATTTGATTTATATGATTTAATTAGACTGTATCGTAAATTCTTAAATCATACGATCATAATAATAATAATAATATTCGCTTTATTAAGGTCACGAGTACCAAAAATGTCAACATTAAAATTTACAATAAACAAAAATGTCACAGGAAGTTGTTATTATACATAGAAAAGGCAGAATACGTTAAAAAGAATAAAAGAAGTGACATCAGGTTAAATTTGCAAGAAAGGCTTATTTAACCTTCGAAGTATAAAACGTTTGGAAAACGGGAAATGGCGGCCATTGAAAGGCCCTACCTAAAACGCGCGCCAATACAGAGACTAAACATAATTCGTGTTTTCGACACAATAAATCATAATTGGGATATAAACATTGGTTTGTAATACATAATACAATAAGGAAATACAACAATCTCGAGCGAAGACCATAAAATGTTTGCTAAAAAAAGGCATAAGCAAACACCAATCATCATCGAAGATAAACCGGTGTCACGTGTTTTCCTTCATTTAAAAAAACCTTTACATGCGACTTCAAAGCTTAAAACTTGTTTAAAAGACAGCGTTCAAAAAACTGTGTAGAACAATTATACTCTAAAAAAGGGTATTTAGAAGCCTATCTGTAGCCCTCGTAAAAATTCAACGACTTCTCTTTCACACGCACGTCTTTTTTTAAAAAAAGAACACCAAAATGTCGCCATCTTGTAACAATCAAGATGCCACGAGCAAGTCGTCTTCTATAACGGCTATATCGAAATCTTGTTCATCTTGCGTGAAGTTTCACACTTTCTCCTTCAATACAAGAGAGTTGCAGTGCATTAACGTATTTTAAGAATCTGCTATTCCAATCTCATGCCTTGACATAATCTCTAAACATCGTCTTGATTTTCATTGGCCCATTGAGCCAAAGGACTATACATAAAAACAAAAGAAGACTTCTGAATAAATTAGGCTGTTCAGGCTATTCTCCCGGGTCTTAAGCCTCTTTAATTTCTTCCGATTAGTGGGGATCGCGGTGGCGCGTAATAACTATTTGGTTCAGAAAAGGGGTGTTGTGTCTAGAATAGGGTGAAACCTATCAAGATATACAGAGATATTTAGCAAAAAAATGTGATTTTACAAACATAGGATTCGTAACTTCGATAAAATTAATATCACCTTTTCGAGTCTCTTTTGTGTTGGCTTTTGGTTCAGAAAAGGAGTGTTATGTCTATAATAGGGTGAAACCTATTAAGATATTTATTCATGCCATGGCCTCCATCTCTTCTCGCTACAACGAACGCGAGATCCGACAACTCGAATTCCTATCCCAGTTCGACCTACAATTCCGTCATATCTTAGGCGCGGATAATAAGGTTTCCGACGCCCTTTCGCGCATCGAGTTGAACAGTCTGCAGCTCGCTAATAGTATCGACTACGAGGAAATGTCTGACGCCAAGCAACACCAGGAAATTCGAATTAAGCCCGACGACTTTCCCGCTGTCTCAGCGTTCTCTTCTCTGCGACAACACCCTTCGCATACAAAAAGCGAGCAGACGATCTTCGTGGACAACGAGGCGAACAATCAAAATGAGAGGAGTCGCACTGATCTTATGTAGGTCAGTCCACTGGCCGAGTTCGCAGATTACAAGCGGGGGCGTCAGCATCTTAACAGAAGAGCATCCTTCACCGGACACAACGTGAACGCGCCCAGCGAAAAGAGCAATTTCGTGGTCGTAGCGGCCATGGCGCATCGGCGCCAATTCGCCCTACCGCTGCGTATCTCCGTTCTGCCTTAGAATTAGCACGGACACGTCAGACAGGTTACGGCCAGTTTTATCCGAACCCCTAGTCAAGAGGAGATGCAGTGCGCTGGGAAAAAAGGAATCGTATCCAGACAAGACAATCGTGGCTGCACTGTTGCTTGCTCGCTCGAGTAGTTGCAGCGGTCGCCAGGATAGACTGTGGTAAAATAGGGCGTTTGTCTACCCCTGCAGTAGACGTTGCCTTAAATACCAAAAGCACGACGATTTTACCTTTGTTGCTTGCGAGACAATACGAAAACGTTGCGACAGACGACTCACCGTTGAGACTGGCAACATAAGTTGGAAACGAACGTCCATTTGCTCGTCTTGCTCGAACTGTGGCAAAGTCTTAAGACATGCAATTTTGTTCTTGCCGCCTTTCGCCTTGCCGGAGGGAAAAGGCGTTTTTTCGTTTTCTTTTCTGCCAAAAGTTGTTTTCTGAAACGCAAAAATATATTGCGCGTCAAGATGCCAAATACACTTACATAATTGGAACCGCTGAAACCTCAACTGCAATTCGGATTGAGTCGGAAATGCGAGAATCTACATATAAATTCATCGCCCGCTTTGAGGACACATCTGCGACCTCGATGCAGCCAATCAGTTCAGTAAAAGCGGCAAATAGTTCCTCATTCGTCTTCGAGTCCTTCTTGTTTTTCTCCCCTCATGCACAGATAAGACGAAAACGTTCGTCTGCCTTCGAAGTGGCCGCCTTGACGAAACTTGCGACCTTGGCTAAGTCCAAATGTGCGCGATGTGCGATAATTTTGCGGACTCTATCGACGTATGGGAGATGAGGGCGACTTAAACGTTCGCCCATCGACACTTAAAAATATTATGCTGCTGAGATCCAAATAGATGTTAAGGCATCCTGATACCAATTGCTTTCGCGCTTAACCGACAAATATTGGGCATCGATAGAAGAATGGGTTTACTATTAAATTTCATAATATTTTTTTTAAAAACGATTTAGTGTGGGGCCTTTTGACGTCAAACACTATTAAAAATAAATTGTTTTGCTTTTTTTTTGAAAATCCTTTTTTTCAAAACATCTTTCTCGATCTTTTCGCTTCTTTTTGCAATTTTTTGACCTTTTTGAACCCATCAATTTCATGGATTTACCATTGATCAAATGAAAATACTCGCGAAATCATCTCACTGATAACCACGAATATTTATTGTTGACGCAAGTCAATCTGAAACGCGTCTAAAGTGCAACTCGCTGTCTCACAGGTCATTTTGTAAAAAGGCATTGATAAATCAATATGTTCCTCTGATTAATTATGCCGCTTCAATCGACCGACCGCATGCGAACAGCGGTTTTGTCCGTAAAACTACTGCACTCCCGCACCCACTAGTCATTCACACCAAGCCGAAAGCATCGAGCTGGTTTGCTCAGTTCTGTTTGCTGTAGCTATCCTTAAAATATATCACTTCCAGCTCTTGCTTCCTTGAATATTCGTTCAATTCATTCTGCAAACAACTGCTCTGTTTAAACCAGTCGGCGTTGTCTTTCTACAAGAAACCTTTACGCTAGAGCATTTCGTATGCTTTCGTCGGCGTTAAATCCAAAGGGGGCGGTGTAGCGAGTCACATCAATCTCCGCTGGTCAAAATCGAACAGAAAGGTTTTTATAATAGTAATAATAATAATGGTATTCGCTTATTAAGGTCAACAGGACCAGAATTTTCACATTAAATGTTACAGACAAAAATGATATAAGAAGTTGTGATGGTACATAGCAGGTGCAAAATAATTGAACAAGAATGAACGAAATAATAACGAGGTCAATCTGCAAGAAAGGCAAATAAAACCCTCGAAGTGTACATATTTTGACAAACGCGTAATGGTGGCCATTAAAAGGCCTTTTCCATAACGCGCCCAATTTATCAAAATGTAAGCGTCGAAAAAGGATAATGAAAGAGAACGCAAACCAAAGTATAATCAATAAAACTTTTCGCCGACAGTGGAAGAGATACCATAAGGATGGCCGGTGGGGACGCAAGTTCACAGCTGGTATATAAACGGGCAAAGTTTTTTTAGATGCGGCTAACGCGACCGTTTCGTGTACGGGTAGTCGTCAGTGCGTCAGGCGGCTATGGACTTTTTCGGGAAGGGGCATCAGAAAATAGCATAATAGATTTTTCTGAGGAAATCGAGTCGTTCGGTTTGCTAGTCAGTTCGGGGCGAATGGGATTTGAAAAAGTATTGAAAAAGGGTTCCTCGACGAAACCATTCTTGAGTCGATCAATTGAAACCGTTTCATGGCGTCCATTCATTTATATTTTAAACTTTTTATTTCAACGGAAAAGTACCGGAAAAACACCATTACATGGTGGTTCAAGAGGACGACGTACTCGATCACAACGGAGTAAAACGTTGGCGCATTTTCTTTGTTGTAGGGTTGACCTGGAAGCCTGACTTCTGAAGTCTGGTTTCTAAAGGCCGAAAGCTCCAAGCAAAACTGCGTAGCCTCTAGAGAACATCGGAGACAAACAGAGACGGCTCAGCTGCTCTTGGGTTTAAAAACTCACCCGTTAAGCGGAGAGTTACACCGCAAACCAATTCCGCCGGGCTGGAGTCGACGTCGGGTTAAAAAATCGCACGAATGCCAAGCAGGACGAGAGGCGAATTGTCTACCCACTGTTTTCGATCACCCTGAGCCATAATGGAGGACTTCCGTGTTCATTGAAGGCGCTCAACCAACCCATTGGCCGCGGGATGGAAAGTAGTTGTGCGTATTAGCTCGAATCCAAGAAATTGGCACATCATTTGGAAAAGCGTTTATTTGATTTTTGCCCGTCGGTCGTTAGTCAAACGACGCGGAGATCCGAACGTGTAATCCAGTTATGCAGGAAGGCGAGAACGACCGTTTCTGCTCCTATGTTCGCTAGCGGGTAAACTTTGCACAAACAAGTGAAGCGATCTTCACTATTCAGCAAGTAGCATAAACCCCTGGACGAAAGCAGCGGGCCGACGTAATCCACATAAACGTGGCTAAACAGTGCGTCTGGGGGGTCGAACGTACCGGTCGGTGCCCTGGTGTGACAATTGACTTTTACCTGTTGATACCAAAGGCATGCCCGGGTCCACAGGCGGACGTCTTTTTGCAATTCCTTCCATGAAAACCTTTCAGCCACTTGTCGGGTGATTGCGCGAATGCAAGGGTTCGAAAGTACATGAACCATTTCGAAAACTTTGCGCCGCATATATTGCGGTACTAGCGGGCGACGGAGAGCTTTGGTGTTTTTCGCGGAGCTGAAAACGCTGACAACGCGGGAGACTAAGGTTTCGTTTAGAAGGGCTGTTTCGTCGGCCTTAATTCGAATACCCTCGTGTTGCTGGGCGTCAGCTATCTCCTCGTAGTCGATACCATTAGCGAGCTGCAGACTGTTTAACTAGATTCGCGAAAGTGCGTCGGAAACCTCATTATCTGCGCCGCGGATATTACGGAATTCCACGTCGAACTGGGATGAAAAATGTCGGAGTTGTCGCAAAAAGAGTAGGAGGCCATGGCATAAATCAACGGCTTAGGGTCCGTGAAAATTAAAATGCGGCCACCTTCCGCACAATGGCGAAAATGCTTTACGCTTAGAAAAGCCGCCAATAATTCACGGCCGAAGGTGCTGCGTCGGAGTTTTTTTTTGATAAAGACTTCGAAAAAAACGCTAGTGGCTGTCGCCAATGCTCGTCCCCTTTGTTAAGTAAAGCGCCGACTGCAGTGTTTGAAGCATCTACCATTAAAGATGAACCACGCGGTTCACCACGAACTCGAGTTCATCAAGGCGCCAAATCACTACTTCCAAATGTCGCAGGTGCTCTTCTTCGTCTTTGCTGGCTATTAGCACAACAGAAGTCGAAACCGCGGGGCATTGAGTCGATGAAGCGTTGACAGGTTTGGGAAGCGTTTCTGAGCCACACCGGAATCCATAAGAATTCGAATGATCCAAAGGGAGTGGCGATTGCCGTTTTCGGGATGTCCTCAGGGGCAATCGTTATCTGTTGGCGCGCCCGGACCAGATTTATTGTGGAGAAAATCTTTTTTCCATGGAGGAAAGAGAAACAGTCGTAAATGTGCGGTAGACAATCGCGGTCAGGAACTGTGTCAGCGTTCAGGGCTCGATAATCGCCACAAGGACACTAATTCTCCGGGTGTGGTCTTCTTAACCATCTGGAGCGTGGATGACTACTTGCTATCGGACGGGCGTGCGATTCCAAGCTCCATCATTCGTTCGAATTCCTTTTGTGCTATTTGTCTCTTTACAGGGCTGGTATTCTTTATATGGTGGAATATGTCGTGTGGTGGCTTCTGTCGTGTTCGGTTCAAGTTTTGAAGATCGGGAACATGATCGAAAAGGGCCTCGTTGGGAGAGGGGACAGGAATGTTGTTGAGTTGGCGGATCGAGGTCATTGCTGTGTATCCAGAAACTACCGCTGCCGTTGATTCCTCAACGAGTTGTTTTCGTCAGACGCTGACAGATAGGTCAAATGTGATAAGAAAGTTCGCACCTTAGATCGCATGAGGGACATCAGCCATGATGAATGCGAAAGGGAAAAGATCCCCCAGCTCGAGGTCGAGACGAAGCCCACGCTGGCCGTTAGTTTTAATGTTACTTCGATTGGCAGCCTGAAGGACGAAATCTGTATGAAGGTGTAAACTGTCAGACATAGAGGGGGAATAAGGCTCACGTAAGCGCCGAAGTCCACCATAAAGCGGCGACCGCGTTCAACGTCCTTCACAAAAAGAATGCAGCTGGGTGTGTTCTTTCCTGTCGAAGTGAAGCCGCACTCACTGCCTGGCCTCTTAATTTTCCGACCAAGAACAATGAGAACGGCAGCTCCTTGCTTTGGACCCGAACCACTAATGATACTAGCAGAGCGAGTCGTCTTGTTTGATTGTGTTAACGGCTATCGTTGGCTTCCGTTGACGCTGCGAGCGGTGCTTGTTCTCTAGCAAGTTTCGCATTTGGTGTTTCAAGTCACGCAACTCTTGAACTTCGTCGTTTGTGAGAGTCTGAAAGCATCTTTTCATAGCAGCGACTGATAGATGACCAGGATGAGCATCGAAAAGTCGGTCGGCGTACTCGCCTAACTCGACCAGCGGCAGCGTGGGTGGGAGGGTTGCCAAAGAAGCTCTGACGACCGGGGGCAGCCTGTGGATAAACACGTGGCGAATGATACATTCACTGACGTTTTTGTTAACAGATAAGGCTTCCAGGCGCTGCAGCAGTTGCGACGGTCTCTCATCACAGAGTTCCTCCTCATTAAAGAGAAAGTTGTAGCGCTGTGTCTATGTCGTCGCAGACTGTCTTTAGCAAAGTGTACGGGATGTCTGCTGGTGGTGCAACGATGATGTAACGTAAATAGGTAACTGGGTCTTCTGTCATGATAAAAAATAAATACGTTATGAAATTTGGTTTTCTCGGCGACAATTATTTTCGCCTCAAATTGGGATTCCACGAAGAAAGGCATGCCTCTATATCGGTGGAATTTTAATAGACGGCAAATACGTCGTGACATTGCTCAATGAGGGCGCTCACAAGAAGAAAATATTTAGGCTCGCCAATATCGTATGTCGCAGTTCGACGATAACTTAAACCGCTTAATGTTTTTTTTACATACGCGTCTAAAAATGGTAATATAAGAGAACGCAAATAAAAGTATAATCATGATTGTTATCTTGATTTAATTATACAAAGACAGAACGTTAAGTCGGCGCTAGAGCGTTTGTGGGCGGAAATCGGTTCGTTTGTCTTAAAACAAAAAGCGTGTTTTAAGGTCACAACAGGAGAACAAGTGGGAGATAGAAATTGAGAGTTTTTGTACCACACATTTAAAAATGTAATATTTCATGTTGCTGGACGTGTTTTTATTTATTCAAGTTGGCCGTTCGCGATTTCAGTTATACGGGTAATACTGACGATTCGTCTATCTTCTATAAAGGGTTTATTACACCATCCATACAATCTTGTCACAGTTAAGCACGCGAAGTTAATGCGAACACGTTGGAGGTAAGATAAATTGCAGTACATATAGGAGAGAAAATAAAGTAAGGTGAAACATTCGAAAAGGATAAATAAGTGAAGACAATTTAGGTTCAGATAGAGAAGGAGGGGACGTAAAAAAAGGTGGATATAATTTTATAATACGTTTATAAAGAGCAAATGCAAGACAATTTCGTTCAATACCTACAATAACTGCTGCATATCGTTGGTCGGTCATTTCATATTTGTCCCGATTTTGGTTTAACCAGAACATAGCCGAACATTTTAAAACGTCGACTCTTGTATCAAATAGTTAGGACTTTCGAAATAACTATTATCGGAGAATACGATTTAATGCTTTGGTTTACATATTAAACGCTATTTTCAATGTAGTAAAACCGTTATGGGTGCCATCACGCACAGTTTCAAGGTCAACGCGTGATTCTTGCACCGTAACAAAATAAATGCGGGTTTGATTTTAGAAGGGTGTAGTTAATGCGCGAATGCGTTCAAAAATTTATGTAGTCGGGAGATTGCGCAGCCATGCTAGTTATAGTCTATGGAGGTCTATATAGCTTCTTTTTTTTAAAACAACAGAAATAGAGAAGCATACACTTAAAGCGATCGTATGGTCGTTGTCATATATAAAAATTATCCGTTGTAAGATGACTCATTTTTTTTATAAATCTTGCTTGGTGAGAGTGTAAACGATGTTTTGCTTAGAAAAACCCGGCAACGTTCGCGCAATTCACAGATTAAGCAAAAACCCATTCTTTACTGCAAAAAAGCCTTCATAAGTAGCGCATTGACTTTTGATTTCAAACTTAACGGATAACATGATTCAAACTGATGACTTTATGTTGTTATCAAGAAATACGACTGATGGCATCTTTAAACGTGATTTACTATCGTGTGTGTTTGTAGATGTGGTGGTTGCATACTTTAACCGTGTTGCTGTTGATTGTGGAAACTATACGTGGTATTGTTCCACACAATGAAAAATATTCTATTCGAAGTGTTCTCATTCATTCAAGGTCTTTGTTAGCTATTGGAGTTCTCTATTAAAGGTATAATTCAAATCTCCCTACAATCTTATCACAGTTAAAGAGGCAAAGTTTATGAAGAAACGTTGGAAAATCATACGTGTACGTAAGATAAATTGCAGTAGATTTTCGCTGGAAATAGAAAATGGTGATAAATAGGAATTATCAAGAAACAAATAACTGGGAGAAGAACATATGTGTTCCCGAAAAGACAGAAGGGACGTTACAGTGGGAAGATATAAGTGTATACAAAGTGTTAATGTCTTCGTCAAATGCAAGGCTATACCGTTTTATACCCACAAGTACGGAAGCATATCTGTATTCGGTTTGTCTTATTGGTCCCGATGTTGGTATCCTCAGAGTATGTAAAGCAGGAAATTAAAGACATTTTTCATATCTACTACTTGTTATTTACTGAAATGAGTTGTACTAAGGACATCAAGTTAAGAAAGCAATCAGGACTTTTACGTTATTGCCAGGTTTTGGGGCCAATGTCGTCAGAGGTACACCGCCCTAATTCACTCACATAGATACAATTAAAAAGATGGTAAAAAATCGACACTACAAATACAAAGTGTCATGTATGCATGTTTTGCATATGTATTATACGCTAAACACCATTAACCTTATGGGAGTAATAAACACGCGTTTTAAATTATCTTTTATATTGATGAGAAATCTGTTTCTTAATTTAAGTAACCTTTCTCTTTCCAGCTGCCGTCGCTTGGCCGATGGCGCATAAAATCCACTGTTCTCATACGCGTGACTTCTCCAACAACAACTGCGCGCCAGCCAATCTCGTGGCAACCAGCTGACGACACGGCGCGCGCGCGTAAATGCTTTAAGCAAAGTCGCGTTCGTCAGCAGGTAACAACAGCATGTTTCTTTTGGGTCAGCCAATCACCAGTTGTTTACAGTACCGCTGCATGTTAAAAGGCGAACGTTTTCCCCGTTCGTCGGTATAATCTGCCTTGTTTGATAGAATTATCGGCATTTCGGTATAGGAAAACGAAAATGCAACCAACTGCCCAGATGAAAGACTTCATTGAGCAATGCGCCCCAATGACAACGAATTAAAAAATAAGAGATCATCGGTTTCCATAGCCACCGCTTGTCATTACATCTTTCTGTACATCACTTTGAGGAGAGTAAAAGATAACATAACGGTTTTTTCAAAGCGTTGAGGAAAGAGGATGATTTGCTCCCGGAACAGGCAACAAGGGTAACTTGAGCCATACAAACGCATAGGGAACTTAACCTGCTTTATCTTTCCATATTTTTAGTTAAACCATAGAAGGTGAAGCAGGAAAAAATTTTTTAATCAAGAATACTGTTATACTGCATAGTTTCAAGCTGAAGGTGATGGGTCTCATTACCTCAATAAAGCCGCTACAAATTAATGATAAATTAGCATTGGTGTGATGCGTTGTTTTTCGAATTCTGTAGACCCTCGTTTTCAATTAATTCTGAAGAATGGACCTTGTTATCTTTAGGTTGCAGCATTTGAAGTGACTCTCTGTTTGGCCGTGGTGAATGTTTCAACAGTTTAGCCAGTTTATTGGTGAAAATGAAGACAAGCTTGCGAGGAATGCTGTTGTTGGTGTGGCCGCTTGAAACCCGCGTTAAAAATGCGGTTTGAAGCGTTTTTTTCTACATTCGGTAGACGCCGCGCAATCCATATATCAACAAAGACCGACACGAACATTAAATGCTTTTTGTAGAAAAGAAACACTTTATTTCTGAATGCCATGGCCTGAAAGGCTCTGAATACGCTAAATACTATTTCGAAGTGCATACTGTCTCCTTGTTCTATACCAAAAAAACCCTATCGAGCGTAATTCATTGATCCCTAAAAAACATGTCCGCCAATGAACAGACTGTTCAAAATACCGCCAATAAGCCAAGTTAATCGAAAATCGGCATTCAAGAGTGTTCATGCTATGCGAACAGTTCCAAAATGTCTCCATTATTGTCGAAATTTCTCAGATCCCAGATCCCGTGTTTAACTTAGATCTATGCCGCGGAGAAAAAACGTTTCATTCGTGTTGCAAATTGCATTTACGGGAGCAATGCTAATTTCGTGATACGAAATGCAAAAATTTTGGCAAAACAGGTCGCATCAAATTGGTCTTTACATCAATGATTTGTGTGATTACTAACGATTCAGACGACAATCTATCCGAAATGGCTCTGATGCGTTCCAGCAGTCGTAGCCGGAGCCAAATCTCCACGGAACTAATAGACTTACATTGAAAAAAAGTTCCTTCATCGTTAATACAGCAAGTGTGGAATCTCTCATTTAGATTCGTACGTTGAAACAATTTTGTCTGCGCCCGCGTATTTAGAAGACAGGGCAGTCAATTTATGGTATCACGGGCCATTCATTAAAAAATAGGCTTCCGTTTTATCCCTATGCGATTTTTTTTTCAACAACAGCTCGACAGCGTTACAGAGCCCTCCCTCCACAACGCCACTGTCCTCAGTGGCTGGAGGAAGACAGTTCGATGGTGTGGGATATATGGATATCGTCCCTTAGGACAAGGGTAGGTTGGTTTGGCGGTTGTGGTGTGTGTCCCGCCTTCATCCGATTGAAGTGGACTATAAGCGTAGCCGAGTTATCGTCCGAGCGGATAAGGTATACATTGTAAGGGAGGCTCTGGGCGACCGAGAATGGACCGCTCCATGAGTCGTAGAATTTGCTGAATATGCCTTGGGGAGGGTTCGGGCTGCTTAGCCATACAGTATTCCCAGGCTAACATTGAGAGCCATGGCTTTGGCGGTCATATCACCGCGATTGGATGACTTGGGCGTGTCGTAGATGTAAGCGCCCTAAGCGCTGGCATTCTTGCTGAATGTCGATCAGCCGGGAGACGTACGACAGGGGAGAGGGATACTCGGGTTGCGTAAGTGACAGGATGGCATCAAGTGGGAGTTGAAGTTCTCGGCCATATCGTCATAAAACGGGGGTGAACCCAGTTGATTGGTGGAGGAGGCAGTCAGGGATAATGGTGTCCTTCAGATCGTTATTCGAGGTGTCAATGAAAGCACGCAAAAGGGACATGAGAGATTTGTTGGTACTTTTCGTTTAGCAATTATCTTGCGGGTGGTATGGCGTTGTCCTGGTTTTCATGATGCCGAGTTTGTTACACAGGTCGTGGACCAGGTCGCTTTCGAAGTTGGACCTTTGGCTAGAGTGAATACAGTCTAGGACGCCAAACCTTGTAACCCAGGCGCATCGGCGACGGAGGATGCTGTCTGATCAGGTTTTGGTTCAGCTTCGGCCCATATAGAAAAGAAATCAACCATGACGAGCAGGTTCCGGTAACCAGTCCGGGATTAAGGGAAGGGGCCGACGATATCCACTCCAAGCCGCTGATTTGGATAGCCTGAAGCGATAAGTTTGAGAGGTGCACGAGAGGTGTGGTTGCGGTGCTTGATTCGTTTAACGGGTATAACAGTCCTGGCATACAAGGCCGATTTCCTGTCGGAGGTTTGGGCACCAGAAGCGATTTCTTGCGGCCTTATCCAATTTGCCGTGACCTACATAGCCAAGCTTATGGTGAAGTTCTCGTACGATGGCGCGTGCATGGGTTGGGGGAAGCACCAGGCGAACCGGGGAATTAGGGTCGTACTGGAAGAAGAGGACTCTGTCCCTTACCGAAAGATTATGCCAGAACGACCATAAGGTTTGAAATGCATGGCTTTCTCTCGCCATTTGTTTCTTTGTCGGCTTAGTTGAACCGTGGACCATTCTATTGTATGTAAGCCGATGTCGGGTTCGTAGGATTGCAGATCAGCCCACTTGTGTGCGGAGGACGATACCGTTAACGTGTTGACATCAACGTCGGTACAGACAGGGCAGCTGTGGATGCGCGAGAGAGCGTCGGCGTTAAGGTGCTGTTTTCCGGGTCGGTTGACTACTGTTAACTCAAAGTCGGATAACATTTCTTGCCAGCGGGCCACCTGTTCTTCGGGTTCCCGGAAACGTTTGAGCCATTGAAGCGCCGAGTGGTCTGTCGAATGATAAAGGGTTTTCCTTTCAGGAAGGCGGCAAACGTTTTCGTGAAAAAGACACGATCGTACATCTCTCGACGGGTAGCGCTGTAGTTTCGTTCAGCCTTGTCGAGGGTGCGGCTACCATATTGAATTACAGGTATTTTGCCATCGTCACCGGACTGTGCATGGACACCGCCAATAACACGGCTACTGGCGTCCGTGTCCAGGATAAACGGTGGGCCCTCAAGGGTAAGTTCGGGTAAGCTGAGGACTGGGGCAGCGGTGCAGGCCTCTTTGAGATGGGAAAAAGCGCGATGGCAGTCGGGGTTCCAACAAAACGGGCGGGACTTCTCGGTCGTCGTGTTAGTCGGAAGGCAAGGCGGGCGTAGGTTGGGATGAAGGATCTGTAATAGCCGGCTTGTCCTAGAAAAGACCGTACTTCATCGCCGTTAGAGGGAAGAGGCCAGTCATTCACGGCCTTGACCTTTTCGAGGTCTGTTCGGAGACCGTCGTTTCCTACAATGTGACCGAAAAAACGGATTTGCGGTAGTAGAAAGACGCATTTTCGAAGGCACAGCGTCAAACCTGCTCGTGCATACCGCGATCACACCTCATTTTGATTCCGCAATAGTTCCTTGACTGTGGCGCACTACACTATAGCGTCGTCTTGATAAACGAGGCAGCGGGAAAGGTACGGCTTTTGGAGTATTCTTTGCATCAAGCGTTGGCACGTTGCAACTGCGTTGACGAGGCCCATAGGGAGTGTGGTAAACTCGTAGTGTCGGCAAGGCAGTGTGAAAGCAGTTTTCGCACGGTCTTCAGGGTGTACTTCAATCTGGCAGTAGCTAGAGAAGATGTCCATAGATTTAAAGTACTTCTGATGCGCCATGACCGCTAACAATTCATCCATACGAGGTCAGAGAAAAGCGTCTTTGGTTGTGACGGCGTACAGGCGCCTGTAGTCGATGCAAAACCTGAAGGAGTTGTCGTTTTTTCTTTACTAGGGTGACGGGGGCGAACCACGGGGAGCTCCAGGGTCTGATAATGCCTTTTTGTAGCATTTTGTCGACGATTGTGTTGAGTTCGTTGCGGATGTGGAAGGGTATTCTTCGCGGATGTAAGTGTTGGGGAATTGCCGAACCTGTGTCTATCCGGTGTTGTACGATATCGGCCCGTCCAATGGCCTGGTCTGCCCAAGTAAAAACGTTTGTTAACGGAACCAACGACTTGTAAAAGGAATGGCGGTCGGTCTCTGAGATGTTGTCTGGTAGGATCTGCTCAATTGAGGAGGATTTAGTTGGTGGGGGGTAGCTGACATCTACACCACTGAGGTCGCGTGTCTCCTTCTCATCGGTCAGGAGAAGGCATTCGGGGGTTTTGGAGAAATTAATGGAGCGTTCATTTTTCCTCAAGAAATCACAGCCAATGATTCATACAGCCAGTTGCGTGCGGTACACCATACCACATTAAAACTGCGCGATGTAGTTATAATTATTTAACACTACAACGTGTCAACTATTGTGATTTTTTTTAATATTATTTTTACATTAATGTCTATTTTTCTAAATAGTTATATGGGTATTTTTTTGTGTAAACAACACAATTTTATGAATCATTTAGGTTATAAGTGTACGGTAAAATCAGACAAAAAATCATTTTAAATCATTTTTTTCTTTCAGATTTGCAAGTATTCTTATAATTATCTATGCACTGCAATTGAGCTAACTGTCAACACCTGAATCATTGTTTAGGAATTTGTGTGTCATGTTGACCCGAAAAAAACCGAAGTAAAAAGCGAATGCATTAAACTAGTGTGCATACTACACGACAAGCGCATCAACGAAACCGGTTCCTTCGAAGTCGTCGCCATAGAAGGACGCGAAGTTAATAAGAACACAGACCTACCGAGCCACTGGTAAGTCGACAAAGCAGCGACGGGCACTTTAGTTTATCCGAAAATATTTGCCATCCTTACGTTTGAAATTCTATAAGCGATTGCATTAAATTAAACGCTCCATCATTGAAAGGGTTTTAATCATTTATACTAGTGATTCAGAATAACCAAATTCGGTGGAATAGTTTGGGTTTTTGTATAGCAAACAGGAACTAAAGGACAATTTGCACATACTATAATTATTATAATGCCTATTTTAACTGCTGAAAGTAGTTTTCGTGACCAAAAAAAACACTGGCACAAGAATGTGTATAATTATTATTCATATTCTTATTCTTATTATTAATAACTAGTTATTAGCTAGTTTAGGAGTTCTGCATCCAAGTTCACGGATTTACAAGATTAACGCGTGTTCGACGCGTGGTTATAACGGCCCAATGTTCTAGACGGCCAGTATATACCTATGAGGAAAATTTGATAATCAAATCACGCAAATCTTATAAGAGTCTCGAGACTGACTTAATTAAGACGATGGGACAGAGTAAGAGGTCGAGGAAGTAAATTTTATAACCAAACACCCAAAACTAAGCAGACAGGCATTACTGTAAGTTCGTGTCAAACAATAGGCAATGGGGAGTGTTTAGGGCATGTGTTATCGGTATCTAGTGACTTGTATTTCAGTAGCGCAAACCAAACATAGCAACTGGAACTCGAGAGACTATCACTGCCAAGGAAACGGACAAGTGAAAATGACCAATAGGACCCTCCTCGACTTTCCAAAGAGTTTCGTCTGTAACAACGACCCAAACGATTGGTACTGTCACATAGGTCGCAGCCTCCTTGCATACCGCTCCATCCTTCATTTTCCACAGGAATCTCCCCCTTCAAAATGGTTACAAATCGCGAAATTAAAATCCCAGGCGATATTTTTAACATGAACCCCGTCCGCTTCTAGCATAAGCCACCAGACGCCATCCTCAAACTACAGGAAGACCGCCGCAACACCCACAAGTTGGCTCGTTTACACCTCGCGTTGGCATATGATAGACAGAAGATCAACTATGACCGCAGCTGCAAACCCACCAAATATAAAATCGGGGATTTGGTATGCAAACATAAACCGGTGTCGCCTCACGGGGTCCCTTCAAAGTTTCACCCTCTTGGAGCACAAAACTCTACTGTATCGAACGGGTCACACAACCAAACTGTTTTGTAATCCGGGCATCCAAATATACCCACGACCCTTTTGTGACTGTACATTTTAATAACTTGACAACAATCTTTTGCGGATACCTACGCGATCCCATGTTTGTCGGAATCCGACATTCGACTGGTCGATCGCGAAGATATAGTCTCTATTGCGAACACGAAGGAAAGAGGGGGGGTTATGTTACGCTCATTGTTTTACTTTGCTTCGTAAACAATGTAAGAGGAACGCGCACTTTTGGACGCACCGGTCTACGCCCATGACGTTACAATCAACTTAGCGTGCGAGTTGCAGATATTCTGAACTTCTTTTTCGGTTCAATCGAATATAGAGTCCATCACGTGTTTTAAGCCGTTATTCTAAAAAGATTCTTTATCCATTTCCGATAGTTTTGGAAGTCAAAAATCCTCGGTAACTAGAAGAATGTTTTCTAAAACATTTATCCAAAAGATGTTAACCAAAGATTTCCACTGGATGACGAATTCAAAGTGCCTTCTGTTATAAGTGCCCTCTTTAGATTATTAAGAAACAACTTCCTACCTTTTGAGCTTACTTTTTCCCTAGCTGTTTTCTGGGATTGCATCAATGGCATATTGAATGGCCTTTATAGTATTGACGTTTACCAAGATGACATTTTTGTCCATAATGTCAGAAGGCATGATCATGACGAGAGACTCTATTTTGACGTTTTATAACAATTAATCCGTCGGAATGCAAATTTTCCGTCCAAAGTTTTGAATACCTTGGTTTTATTGTTGATGACTCTTTTATTTATATGCAGACCCCGCATCTTGTACTCAAGGCCCTCCCAATAGTTTCCATGGCCATAGTCTTGTGTTTCATGAGAACAAAAGCATGCTGATTATTGTGGAACATTTACGGGCAAACACTATGTCGTAATCAATTCATTGGCATAGATGTTTCGGAAGTTCTTTAGCCCTAAAAGAATTGCGCTCTTTTTGCTTACGGAATATGGAACCCATTTAACAGCCGACCATTTGCTATATTGAGTCAAAGGTTTTTGTTTTCCGTAGTCCTCAGAATGGATGTTACCGCTCGAGATAATGTTGTTTTTACCCTAACTAAAAGTGCGTCGCTTTTGACTGGCACTCTTCAGTAACTTCAGTGGTCGCTCCGTTGCGTTAATGTTTTACCTTTTCTGCACCTGGTTCACCACCGCGTTCATTGCCCATGTTATCGCTCTTCTCTGCCTCTTTTCCATCGATTTCTGGATCGTTAAAAACGTACGCGGCTGCTTTCTCGTCGGCCTGCGTTGTGCGAACTTAATTGATGGCTCCACTGGGGCACTCTTGTTGGCTGTGTGAGTCATTCTCTTCGTCTGTATTATTATTATTCGTATTTGTTTTCTTCTGTCTTATTAATATACTGCTGTGTATTTTGTGATAGATTTGCATCCTGATTTATGTCAAACACCAGATTTCGGGTATCATCGACGTTGATGTTATATTCATTCATTTGAGCTGTTAGCCGATCTATCGCTGTTTTTGGACGCAGAAGCACAGGCGATCCGTCTCTTCGAATTACCTTGCACCAGGTGAACTTGAAAACATCTATATAAAAATACAATACGTCGGCAAAATTCCGATTTTTTGTAGATACTATCGGTCGATCGTTTTTGCTGCACTGCGGATCAAAAACAACGGTTTTTATTTTAGTCGCCTTTTGATGCAAATTTCCGGTTTATTCTTGACAATTTCTTCATGGATGTAACCGTATACTAGTTAACAGATGGCGCCCACAATTTTTGCTGGGTATCTTAAAGGTCGTTTCATTTGGTCTCGTCGGATAGGGTTTTGCGAATCCATGACTCCAGCTTCTTAGGTCAACTTAAAATGTGCAAAAGTTAATATCATTATAAACAAATATATTTATTGCGTGAATTTCACATTTACAGTGTGCCAGTTTTTCATTGGTGTGTGTTTCGAAAGGCGACACAACAGAGACGCGAATACGCTATATTCATTTGATCGAAGTAACGAAGCTTATGTTTGTCAAATCATATTTATTTTCGCGAAATATCTCTTACTATCTTAATACGTTGAACCCTATTTTAGACATTAAACTTCTTTTAGAACCAAATTGTTATTACCCGCTACCCTGATCCCCACGAATCGGAAGAAATTAAAGAGGCCTAAGACGCGGGAAAGGAGTTTTAGAGAATTGCCTGAACAGTCTCATTTATTGAGGAGTCTTCTTTTGCTTTTATACATGTTCCTTTGGCTTAATAAGCCAATGAAAATCAGGGCGATGTCTTGAGATAAGGTCAAGGCATGAGATTAGAATAGCAGATTCCTGAAATACGAAAATGCCCTAAAACTCTCCTGTAGATTGTGAAACCTTACTCTTAGAAGACTATTACTTCGAAGCATTGTGATTGACACAAAATGGCGACCTGTTTTTGTTCATTTTTTTTCGAAAGACGCGTGTGAAAGAAAAGTTGTAGAAGTCTCATTTTCCTACGCTATCTTTTGAAAGCGGGCATATAAAATGTTATAAGTTCGTTATCCGCATTTAAAGATTCTTTTATTCCAAAGATAACAATGAATTTTAACTAAATGTGTTTGAACGATGTATTTTATGGAAAAACATCATTCGATGTTATTTTGGGGTTTCCCTGTCGATGTCAACGACGACGACGCCGTCGATAAAGTCGAGAGCATCCGGAAAACCGGCAATGCAGCGCCGCGGGAATTTCTTCAAATCGATCTGCAAAGAAGCAAACAATGAACAATGAATAGAGAATCTTTGTCTTTAAGCAGAAACACAGTAATTCGACGCCAATGTGTCAGTCGTCCAACACCATAGAAGTTCATGAAAGGCGAATGAAGCATGAACAAATTCTCTTATCCCCGTCAACCTTTTAACCGGTTGTGTCTGCGAAGAATTCCTCAATTTGCGAGTAGCCACCGAAAGGTTAAGACATTTTTTAATGTAAATAAGAAGGAATTTAGTCTCGTCGATGATAAAAATAATACACATGTCCAAAATGACCTAGACATACCGAAAGCGAACAGCGATCTTCGTCGACTGCGGGGTTAACAAGCTGCCAAACGGCGAGAAGTCTTGAATAGTGGCGCATGCTTGACGCGTCCAGTCCCGCCATCGATCACCGTGACTGTCGGCAACGCATTATATTTGCCGGGCGTTTGTCCACCAATTAAGTAGACGTTTCCTTGAAGACCGAAAGCACTGACATGTGACCTTTTTGTCTTGTAAGACAAAACTGAAAAGTTACCGACGGACGACTTATCGTTGAGACTTGCATTCCGCCCAAAACTTGATACAGGAAACGAACGTCCAGTTGTCTGTCTTGCTCGAACTGTCGAAAAGTCGTAAGGTCGTCAGTTTTGGACTCGCCGCCTTTCGCCTTGTTTTCTGGAAACGAGATTTTAAAAAAAAAACAATTAAGAGAAAAGGTGTTTTTTTTATCACTTTGTGATAAGTCTTAACTTAACTAGTCCCAAATAATAATTTGTTATATCAGCATTTCTCTGAATGGATGATGTACGAGACGGGTGACCGATTTTTAGGAAAGCGTGACAAAGTTCGCTGTGTAGATCTCGAGGCCAGCCAAAATTTCGGAGAGCAGGTTGAAAAGTGCTTCGATAAACAGATCTGACGTGATCATTAAAAGAATCAAACTCTAGTGGATGACTTGGTTTTATTAAAAAAAACTACGGATTTTTATTTATCTTTTTAAATGTTTCAAGAGGTTTCTGGGTTTCGATGGTTGGAAAAGCTCATCTAAAACAAAATCAAAATTAATTAACTTCTTTATATTTGAAATTTGTTTAATTTCTCGATGTCTATATAAGGATCGACATGAGTAAGAAAGCATTTGAATATAAACATCACTTTGCGATAAGTCTTAACTTAACTGGTTCTAAATAATTTGTTATATCAGCATTTCTCCATTACAAAATGAAAGGATAATTCTCTGAATGGATTATGTACGAGCCGGGTGACCGATTTTTAGGAACGCGTTACAAACTTCGCTGTGTAGATCTCGAGGCCAGCCAAAATTTCGGAGAGCAGGTTGAATATTGCTTCGATAAACACATCTGACGTGATCATTAAAAGTATCAAACTCTACTGGATGACTTGGTTTATTAAAAAAGCTACGGATTTTAATTTATCTTCGATGTTTGGAAAAGCTAATATAAAAAAATCAAAATTAATTTAATTCTTCATAATTGAAATTTGTTTAATTTCTCTATGCATATATAAGGATCGACATGAGTAAGAAAGTATTTGAATATAAACATCCCCCAGCAGTACGCATTTTTTAATAATGAATCATGAGAAACAATATGCAAAAAGAAGAAAATACTATCTTATTTGTAACAAATGTTTTTTTGTCTCAAAAAATGACGTATTGTGTTTTTAAAAGCGTTGCCTGCTTCCTATCGTCTTTGAGAATTTCTTTTTTGAATCAATAAGTAAGTCCAATCCTTATTGTTTTGACAGGAACGTGTCGGTTATAATAAATAAAATGAGTTGTTGGGCGAGTTTTACGATGAAGTAATTAGAAAACCCCCTAATTATCGTCTGTAAGGCTTATTTTCTCTATTATATCAACAACCATCTTCAAAGCACGAATTGTTTTTGTAAAACGCGTTTAAATAATGCAATTATTAATAGAAAAAAATTCAATTTGTTTTTATTTTCCAGAAATAATGAACTACAATAAGCTTATGAAGTTCGGGGATTTTACGGAATCGTCCGATAGCTTTATATATTTTGCGAACGCACCCAAGCGCTATTTTTCGCACACATCGATTCCACGCTAGCGAATCCAAGGGGTTTCGGCTGACTACACTTGCGAATCCCGTAGGGGTAGCCTCTCCAGCGAGAATATTTTCATTTGAAGTCCTTTTTTGTATTTAAAATAATTATAATGAAAAATTTAATAATAATTTGTTGTCAATCTTTATATTAAAATGTGTTTCTATAGAAATAATCAATTTGTCGCACCATTGTCCGGTTATGAAAACAGTAGTACAAAAGATTAACTTAAATTATCGATGGGTCGAGTTTGTTGCTAAAAACAACGTCCGTTACAATCCCAATAAGGTGGCGCTATCTTGGCAAGTAATCGCTATTAGTTACACTTTCCATATAATTCGATGTGAATTTAAATTTAAAATATATATAGATAAGTGTGTATTCTAGATAGTTAAATTATAAAGTAATAAATTTACCTATTTTTTTAAAGAAGCAAATTACGTACGCTGTATTCATTGTGGGGTTCCGACATAAGAAATATCAGACCTTCGCTGGGTGTTTTGTTACAGTAATCGCCAAACATTGATACACATCTCAGGAATAGATATAATCGGACAAATAATTATTTGTAGATAGAGAGGTTAAATAAATTATGAGTAAACATTGGATGGGTGTAAATAACGTTAAATCCGAGTTGCTTGTTTGAAAGGGAGGATTTTTTTCTAGTCTCGGCGACTGTGGATGAAGGCGGCTGTGAGTCAGAGGAGAGTGTTAAGTTGCACTAAAGATGAACCAAATTGCAATCTTCGCCGTCATAGAAAACGGCCACCCCGTCTAAAGGTGGTTCGCACAAAATGGCTTCCTATCGTCGCGCAGTCGATATTGTGTGTACTTCATATCACGCGGGATTTTCAGGTACAACACCGAGGCGTAACAATAATGAAAAAAGAATAATCAAGGTCTTCGAATACAATTGACTTTGTTTCTAAAACAACGTTTTTTTACAGATTATTTATTTCTCTATCTAATGTATGTCGATTTCATTATAGAAATTTGTGTTTTGTTTATAGCGAATTTCGAAAACGTCTTCTGAAAAATCTTCGATTATATATTCTTGAAATAAAGAGTTTATAGACACAAATGAATCTGCAAGCATGCCCACATTTTACACCAATTCCTAATACCAATATTAATTTACCCCCAAAAAAGCGTTATTATTACGTCAAAATTTAATGTTAAATTCTCAATAATTTTAATTATAAAGTATCATATATTGATTTGAAAAATTTATTTTGTTACAATTCGCCGTAGCAAAAGCATTCACATTCAATAAAATTCGTCGAATGTCGCCATTGCCACGTGTTTTAACAATTTATTTGAAAACAAATACCATATTGAGTTATGTAGGGGGTGTTTACGACAACGACTTTTTCGATTTCCAAAAGAGCATCAGGAATTCCGGAAATTAGGCGCCAGTCGAACCGCGTAAAATCGGCCTGAAAAGAAAGACAAAAGAAACAATTTAGGTAGAATCTTTGTCTCTGTGTTCATAAAACGTTAGCAGAAACGAAATCTGTTACAACACCGCGTTTTCATGGCGAATGCAACATGAAAAATTCTAACCTCCTCGTCGACCATTTGTCTAGTTTTGGTGTTGACGAATTTTTCAATGAGTGATCTCTGTTCTTCAAAGTCTCGACATTCTTTAATGTGAATAAGCCTGAATTGAGGTTTGCAGATGATACAAATAATAATAATTTGTATCACGAATTCAACATACCGAAAGCAAGCAGATGATTATGGTGGACTGCGAGGCGAACCGACCAGATGTTGTCAAAACGGAGTGAGTTTACGTCAGTCCACTGGCCGAAATCGCCGGCTGTCCGTGGAAGCGTCAGCATTTCAACAGAGTCGTTGTACATACTGGAAACGACGAAAATTCGCCCAGCAAAGATAGCGATTCCGTGGTAGCGACGCGCGTTGAGCATCTGGGCAAAATTGACCCACTGTTTAACATCTCCGTCCCCCCCTAAAACTCAGAAGCGAGACGTCAGACAAATAACTGCGGTCATCGTACTCACCAGTTAAAAGGCGATGTGGTAAGTTGTGCAGAAAGTTGTTGTCTCCAGACAAGAAAATAGCAGCGTCCTAACTGCGTTTTCGCTTGAGTGGTGGTAGCGGTCGCCAGGATTGACTTTGAGCAAAAAAAGAAAACAGATTGACTCAGAACGAAAAAGCGGACAACTCCACAAACAACCTACCTTCCCTCAACCCAGCGCTCGCAGCTCGACAGAAGGCCAACGCCGATTCCTCCGCTTCCGCCACAGACATACAGTTCATTTGCAGACGCGGCAACAGCTGCTGAAAAACGAGGGGTCTCGAGTGGTAGCGCCTGCGTGACGCCCTTCCGACCATCGATCACCGTTAGTCCACCAATGCAGAAGACGTTGCCTGAAAGATCAAAAGCACGGCGATCTAACCTCTCTTGCTTACGAGACAAAACAAAAATGTCGCGGCAGATACCTTACCATTGAGACTGGAAACCGCGCGATCATTGAGATACGGGAAACGAACGTCTATTTGCCCATCTTCCTCAAACTGTGGCCATGTCTTTACACACACAATTTGTCCATTGTATTTAACCATGCCGTAGACGAGAAGGCGATTGGTCTTCTGCTCGTTCCTTACTGCCAGGGCAAACTGATTTCTTCAAGGCAAACAGGATAAGAAAAAATATATTGCCAAAAAGATGACAACGGGAAATACTGAAGACTCACTTGCAATCAACGTTTCGTCCAAAATACGAGATTCCATTATTGAAACCATCGACAGCTCGTTGGGATAAATCGGCTACATCGATGCCGCCAATCAGACGAGTGAAAGCGGCTACCAGTTCACCATTTTCCTCGAATTCCTTTTCGTTGCTGTCACTCCAGGCGCAGATGAGACGAATAAGCTCGTCCGCCCTCGAAGAAGACGTTTTTACGAAACATAACACTTTCTCTAAGTCGAACGGTTCACGAAGTAAATCTAGGAATAATGAGGTTGCAGCAGCCATGTCAAATAATTTTGAGTCGTCGAATGTTTTGAGCTACAAAAGTTGACGCATTTAATAGCGTTTCGGGGGTAAAGGAGTCGTGCGTTCGACGTGCTTAGCTGCGCGCGTCCCTATATGCGCCACCAATCAGCAGCGCGAATGGCATAATAAAATCGGTTAATGATGACAAAGACGGACTAATAACCGTTTATTTCGATTTAGCAGCAACACAAAAAAACCGCGATAGATAAAATAGGAATGCTCTCAATAATAGCTTTTCATCCAATTACCATTGTGCGAGGCCTTATGAAAGATCTCTTAATCCGAGCGTTGTTCTCGCTGATGAATCATTGCAATTTATCCTAGCTTAGAAATCTCCACTGGTCGTGACGAGGTCCCTCTTGCGGTTTTCAAGATCTGTCACCGCGAAATTTCTCTTATTTTCACCCAGCTTGTGAATTATTCGTAAGGGAAATGTTCCTATCCTCCGGAATTGAGAGACGTCGCTATAACACCAACTCAACTCAAAACTTTTTCGTTAAAAGAATGCTCAATTGTTTTCCAAATGAACAGATTTCGCTTTCACACCTATTCAAAAACTATCGAATGGTTCCGCGGTTACTGTGAAGTTAACACCTATCGCAAAGCGCTTTGGCTGATTAAAAGTAATTAAAAAGTATCTTTTCTCTTAATTGGATTGCACGCTTAAAACTTTCGATCACCGGTTTTAGTTTGCTTATAAATAAAATTAAAAAAAACTTTAGACGCCGTGGCTAAGTTTTCGCGAAACCTCTACTCTTCACTTTATGCTGGAGCGAAAGCCGTCAAGAGAGTTTGTTTGGACTTCATCTCTACTTTCAACACTTTCTTATGGACCCGCATACTTTAGTAATTGGCTTGAAAACTAGAAAAAGGAGGAGGAGAATGAGAAAAAGAGGTAAAAAATAAGAAAAAGGATGGAAGATAAATAAACAGAAGTAGGAATAAGAAGGAACGAAAGACAGAGGGAAAGATTAAGAGCAAGAGAAGAAGGAGAAGGAGGTGAGAGAGAGACATGCAGAAGAAGAGAAGTAGCAGGAGAAAAAAAGGAAAGGGATGAAAAAGGTGGGAAAAAGAGAAGAAAAAGCAAGATGATAACGATGGGAGGAAGAGGAGAAAAAGAAGTAGGAAAAAGGAAGGGAGAGAGAATGAGTTCGATTATAAGAATGCACTAACGACGCATCAGATAATCACTATTGCCATAAAAAATAAATGCTTTTATTCGGACAGCCAGTTTTCATAAGTTTGGTGTTCTATGCTCTGAATAATTCAAGTAGGTCTTCGAAAGCAAGATTCAAGGCCACGCCTTTGTGGTGGCACTACGACGCAATGAGTGTATGATTGCAAGTGCTAACATTAAGTCGTGATTCAACGCGTGTGTTTAAATGTAATTGATCGATTTTGTGTGGGGGCGTTTAAAGACGTGAAAAGAGTAACATAATGCATGTTTCAAAGACTTTATTTCGAATTCACAAACTCAATATGAGTTATTTATGTGTTCGATAACGCACCTCGGTAAATCCCTCTACTAAAGCACGTGAGATTACGTAGACGCCTAAAAGTCGATTAAGAAACATGAACATTAACGGTTTAATCATTGGGTAGAGAAAGATAACGATGAGTTGTTAAAAGCACTCGCATTTGCCTACAATGAAATAGGAAAACCTTCTTAACTTAAAATTATAGCTTGTATGCCTCTCAGGTTAAAAGTTTTTACAGGTTAAACGAAGGATTGTTATCCTTACACAACATTTATTTTTAAAATGAAATTTCATTACCCAAGATTGCGATTAAGATTTGAAAATGTTTCGTAAAAACATTTTGTAATGTTTGCTAAATGTGTCACGACAACAGGATACGATTGACCTTATGAAATAAAATCGCTTCCTTTATTTGTCGGAAGTAAATTTTCATCGATGGCAAATTTACATATGTGTTTTAATGACTTTCCAATACTTCGTCGGTTCTTAAAATATGTCTATGTATTAATTTCACATAACAAGAAAAAACAAGGCAACTGTCGACGATCTTTCGAATGAACATCAATTTGTGAGTACCCGTTCATTAGGTTTTCGTTCGCTTCGAAGGCTTTGTAGGCGGTGTTGAAGTCGCGAGCGCCTGGCCAGTAGACTCCATTGCTGCGTCAACACAAAAGATTTTATTCATCATAATGTGTTCGCATTTTTAATATGACGTTAAGTTCAGAATTCGCACGCACAAACTGCGCCTCCGACAATCTCGTGGCCGCCAGCTGACTACAATGCGTGCGAGTAAGCTGGAGGGGAGAGACGAGAAAGATAGAAACGAAGATAAGAAATAGGGTAGAGAAAGGTTAGATGAGAAAAAGGAGGAAGAGAAGGCGAAGTATGAGAATGAGAAGGAAAAATTGGAGAAAGAGGAGATAGATGAAGATGAGGAGGAGAGGGAAAGAGTGAACAGAGAAGGAAAAAAGGAAAAGGAGTATGAGGAGGAGGATAAGGAGAAGGAGGAGGAGGAGGAATGTTGATGAGAGTAATGGATGATGAGGACGATGAAGGATGAGAGGATAGAAGAAGGAAATAGAACGGGAGATACGAAAGGGGTAAATAAGTGAATGAAAGGAAGAGGACGACGACGAAGAGGAAGAAGATAGCGAATAGAAGGTGTATGGGAAAAAGATAAAGAAGAGAGGAAAAGGTAACACGTGAAGAAGAAGAACAAGGAATGGTAATAGAAAAGAAGAGTATAAGGAGGATTAGGAGAAGAGGAAAGGGATTAGTGGGATGATTGAAAATATGGGTAGAGGAGTAGAGGAGGAAGAGGAATAGGAAGGAGGAGGAGTTCGATCATAAGAATGCGGTAACGATTTATTGGATAATTACTGTTTCCCAAAAAAATAAATACTTTAATTCGGCAAGGCAGTTTTCATAGATTTGGTCTTTAATGCTCTGAATAATTCAGGACGGTCCTCGAAAGCAAGATTCAAGGCCAAAGCTTAGAATATAAGAAATATTGATAATGTTCGAGACATCTTCGAATTGTTCGCATGTAGCAGGAACACTTTGGAATAGAGGATTCTTTAGTAATAGCAATTGTCTTCCGAGATTAGGATCATTGATGCCTGCAATTAAACGGTCGCGTAATTGCGTGTCTAATTGAGCTTCAAAGTTGCATTTTGCTGCCTGGGTCTGAAGTAGAAGTATAAAATCTCGAATTTTTTGGTCGGATTTTCGCATGATAGTATGGAATATGCTCCGTTCAGCAGCCTCAAAAGCTATAGGCTGAACATGCTGAATAATAGCTTCCTGGATCTTCGCAAGTGGCATTTTAATAGGAATATCCGGATAAACCAAGTTTTTTCACCAGAGCATAAGCATCTTTGCCAATTGCATTCAGAAAGTAAGCAGCTTTCTTTTCTTCAGCGAGATTATCTTGGGTTATAGCCCAAATTTCGAAACGTTCAATATAGTCCGACACTTTTCGTGAAGTTGCATTTACTGATAAGGATTCCAGGTTCATTTTTGACATAGTTGCGACGCCAAATGTGATAGTATTGTATAAAGGGTTAGATTAACACTGAATGTATAATAGACAGATTGCCTGTAATACCGATATAACTCTATAAGACAACCGAGACCCTTGACGAATAAGACACGTGCAGCAACGATAATTCGTATTCAAAAGTTACCTTCGATATACGTTAATATAGTAAAACACAATTAATAATAAGAGTTAGCAATCACCACATTTACCTATTTATTAAAGAAGCAAATTACGTTCCGCTGTTTTTATTGTAGGGTTCCGAGATAGGAAATATCAGACCTTCGCTGGGTGTTTTGTTACGCTAATCGTAAAAGATTGATACACATCTTAGGAATTTATATAATGAGGCAAACAATTATTTATAGATAGAGAGGTTATATAGATTAATAGTTAACATAGGATGGGTGTAAATAACCTAAAATCCGAGATGCTTGTTTGGATAAAGTTTATTTCTCTATCAAATGTTTGTCGATTTCGTTATAGAATGTTTTTTTGTTTTTTTTGTAACAAATTTCGAAAACGTCTTCTAAAGAATATTCCATGACACATTCTTGAAATAAAAAAGTTTATTGACGCAAATGCATCTTTATGCATGCCCACATTTAACACAAATTCCTTATACCAATATTAATTTACCCCCAACAAAGCCTTTACAATTATTATTGCGTCAAAATTCAATGTAAAATTCTAAATACTTTTAATTATAAAGTATCATATATTAATTTGACAAATTTCTAATGTTACAATTCGCTGTAGCAAGAGCATTCACATTCAATAAAATTCGTCGAATGTCGCTATTGCCATAAATTGACAATGAATCTGTTGTAACAATTTATTTGAAAAAAAAACCATACTGAGTTATATTGGGGGTTTCCTGTCAATGTTTACGACAACGACTTGTTCGATTTCTAAAAGACCATCGGGAATTCCGGAAAATGGGCGCCAGTCGAACCGCGAAAAATCATCCTGAAAAGAAGCACAAAAGGAACAATTTAGGTAGAATCTTTGTCTCTGTGTTCATAAAACGTTAGCAAAAACTAAATCTGTAACAACATTGCGGTTTCTATGGCGAACTAAACATGAAAAATTCAAACCTTCTCGTCGACTTTTTGTCCAGTTTTGGTAGCGACGAATTCTTCAATTTGTGATGTCGGTTCTTCAGCGTCTAGAGATACTTGAATGTAAATAAGACTAAATGAGGTTTGCAGATAATACAAATAATACTTATTTGTCTCACGACATAAACATACCGAAAGCAAGCAGACGATTATGGTGGACTGCGAGGCGAACACACCAGATGTTGTAAAAACGGAGTGAGTTTACGTCAGTCCACTGGCCGAAATCGCCGGCTGTCCGTGGAAGCGTCAGCATTTCAACAGAGTCGTTGTACATACTGGAAACGACGAAAATTCGCCCAGCAAAGATAGCGATTCCGTGGTAACGACGCGCGTGGAGCATCGGCGCAAATTTGACCCACTGTTTAACATCTCCGTCCCCCTCAAAACTAAGAAGCGAGACGTCAGACAAATCACTGCGGTCATCGGAACCCCCAGTTAAAAGGAGTTGCGGTAAGTTGTGCAGAAAGTCGTCGTCTCCAGACAAGAAAATAGCAGCGGCCTGGGTGCGTTCTCGCTCGAGTGGTGGTAACGGTCGCCAGGATTGACTATGGGCAAACAAGAAGGAAACAGATTGACTCAGAACGAAAAAGCGGACAACTCCACAAACAACCTACCTTCCCTCAACCCAGCGCTCGCAGCTCAACAGACGGTCAACCCCGATTCCTCCGCTTCCGCCACAGACAAACAGTTCGTTTGCAGACGCCGCAATAGCTGCTGAATAGCGCGGGGTCTGGAGTGGTGGCGCTTGAGTGACGCATCCTGTTCGGCTATCGATCACCGTGACTGTTGGGACAACATTGTTGTGCGTTATTCCACCAATGCAGTAGACTTTGCCTGAAAGACCAAAAAAACGGCGAAGTGACCTTTCTTGCTTTCGATACAAAGCGGAAAGGTTGCTGCAGACGCTTTACCGTTGAGACTGGAAACCGCGCGATCATTGAGATACGGGAAACGAACGTCTATTTTCCCATCTTCCTCAAACTCTGGCAATGTCTGTAGACACACTATTTGTCCATTGTACTTCTCCATGCCGTAGACGAAAAGGCGTTTGGTCTTCTGCTCGTTCCTTACTGCCAAGGCAAACTGTTTTCTTAAAGGCAAAACGAATTAGAAAAATAATATTTCCAAAAAGATGGAAATGGGAAGAACTGAAGACTCACTTGCAATCAATGTTTCGTCCAAAATACGAGATTCCATTATTGAAACCATCGACAGCTCGTTGGGATAAATCGGCTACATCGATGCCGCCAATCAGACGAGTGAAAGCGGCTACCAGTTCACCATTTTCCTCGAATTCCTTTTCGTTGCTGTCACTCCAGGCGCAGATGAGACGAATAAGCTCGTCCGCCCTCGAAGAAGACGTTTTTACGAAACATAACACTTTCTCTAAGTCGAACGGTTCACGAAGTAAATCTAGGAATAGTGAGGTTGCAGCAGCCATGTCAAATAATTTTGAGTCGTCGAATGTTTTGAGCTACAAAAGTTGACGCATTAAATAGCGTTTCGGGGGTAAAGGAGTCGTGCGTTCGACGTGCTTAGCTGCGTGCGTCCTTATATGCGCAACCAATCAGCAGCGCGAATCGCATAATTAAATCAGTTAATGATGACAAAGATGGACTACTAACCGTTTAATTCGGTTTAGCAGCAACACAAAAAAACCGCGATAGATAAAAAAGGAATGCTCTTAATGATGGCTTTTCATCCAATTACCATTCTGCGAGGCCTCATGTAGGATGTTTAAAACCGAGCGTTGTTCTAGCTGAGGAATCATTACAATTTTTTCTTAGCTTAAAATCTCCACTGGTCGTGACGAGGTCCCTCCTGCGGTTTTAAAGATCTGTGACCGCGAAATTTCTCTTATTTTCACCCAACTCGCAAATTATTCGTTCGGGAAATGTAAGAAACATGCAGAAGAGGAGAAGTAGCAGGAGGAAAAAAAAGGAAGGGGATGGAAAAGGTAGAAAAAGGAGAAGAAAAATCAAGAGGATAACGATGGGAGGAAGAGGAGAAAAAGAAGTAGGAAAAAGGAAGGGAGAGAGAATGAGTTCGATCATAAGAATACAGTAACGACGCATCAGATAATCACTATTGCCCAAAAAATAAATGCTTTTATTCCGACAGCCAGTTTTCATAGGTTTGGTGTTCTATGCTCTGAATAATTCAAGTAGGTCTTCGAAAGCAAGATTCAAGGCCATGCCTTAGTGGTGGCACTACGACGCAATGAGTGTATGATTGCAAGTGCAAACATTTAGTCGTGATTCAACGCGTTTGTTCAAATGTAATTGATAAATTTTGTGTGGGGGCGTTTAAAGACGTGATAGGAGTAACATAATGCATGTTTCAAAGACTTTATTTCGAATTCAAAAACTCGATATGAGTTATTTATGTGTTCGATAACGCACCTCGGTAAATCCCTCTACTGAAGCTGGAGAAAAAGAGACGAGAAGGATAGAAACGAAGATAAGAAAAGGGGTAGAGAAATGTAAGATGAGAAAAAAGAGGAAGAGAAGGACAAGTATGCGCATGAGTAGGAGAAATAGGAAAAAGAGGAGAAAGAGGAACAGGAAGGGAGGGGGTGAACAGAGGAGGAAAAGAAGGACGAGAAGTATGAGGAGGAGGATAAGGAGAAGGAGTAGGAGGAAGGTAGATGAGAGTAATGGATGATGAAGAAGGATGAAGGATGAGAGGATAGAAGAAGGAAATAGGACGGGAGATACGAAAGGGGTAAATAAGTGGATGAAATGGAGAAGACGACGAAGAGGAAGAAGATAAGGAGGAGGGAACATATGTGAGAAGGATAAAGAAGAGAATCGAAGATTCAGGGAAAAAGAAAAAGAAAGGAGAAGCTTACAGGCGAAGAAGAAGAACAAGGAATAGAGAGAGTAAAGAAGAGTATAAGGAAGATTAGGAGAAGAGGAAAAGGATAAGTGGGATGATTGAACATTAGGGTAGAGGAGGAAGAGAAATAAAAAAAAGGAGGAGGAGTCCGATCATAAGGAAACAGTAAGGACTCATCGGATAATGACTATTTCCCAACAAATAAATGGTTTAATTTGGCAAGCCAGTTTTCATAGGTTTGGTCTTCAATGCTCTGAATAATTCAGGTAGGTCCTCGAAAGCAAGATTCAAGGCCACGCCTTAGTGGTGGCACTACGACTCAATGCAGTGTATGATTGCAAGTACTCACATTAAGGCGTGATTCAACGCGTTTGTTCAAATGTAAATGATCGATTTTGTGTGGGGGCGTTTAAAGACGTGAAAGGAGTAACATAATGCATGTTTCAAAGACTTTATTTCGAATTCACAAATTCGATTTGAGTGATATATATGTTCAATAACGCACCTCGGTTTATCATTCTTTATTACGTAAACTCCTAAAAATCGTTTAAGAAACATGGACATTATCGGTTTTATCAGTGGGGACTACAATAACGAGAGTTGTTTAAAGCACTCGCATTTACCTACAATGAAAAGGGGAAACCTTCTTCTCTTAAAATTATTGCTTCGATGCCTACCAGGTTAAATTTTTGTACAGGTTAAACGAAATACTGTTATCCTTACACAACATTTGTTTTCAAAAGGAAATTTAATTAAAGATTTTGAATTTTTTTCGTAAAAAAATTGTTGTAATGTTGGCGTTATGTGTCTCCCTCGTTTAAAAACCTTCGGTTTGCAAATGAAACAAAACGGTATCGCACATACAGTTTCCTCGACCGTCGGTATACTGATTGTCAATATTACTTTGATAAAACAAAACCATATTTTTTTTATAATAACGCCTGCATTGTTGTTTTATTTGTTTGCTTCGGAGAAGTCGATCACAAAGCAACAAATGTAGCTCTACCGAAAAACGATATATCCTTTCAGTTAAAGAATCTACGGTTAGACCAGCTTATATGGTTGCAAGAGTAAAGGATAAAACATTTATTCCACCAATTAATCTTTCAAATATAAACATTGCTGAAAATGTGTTTGGTGATTGCTAACTCTCATTAATAATTGTGTTTAACTATACTGACGTTTATTGTACGTCACACTTTCGAATACGTACTATCGTTGCTGCACAGTTCTTATTTGTTGAGAGTCTCGGTTGGCTTATAGAGTTTAACCAATATTACAGACAATCCGTCTATTCTATATTAAGGGTTAGTTCAACCCGTCATACAATACTATCACATTTAGCGTCGCAACTATGTCAAAAATGAACCTTACATCGTTATCAGTAAATCCAACTTCACGAAAAGTGTCGGGCTATATTGAGAGTTTCGAAATTTCTGCTATAACCCAAGATAATCTCGTTAAAGAAAAGAAAGCTGCTTACTTTCTGAATGCAATTGGCAAAAATGCTTATGCTTTTGTGAAAAACTTGGTTTTTCTGGATATTCCTATGTAACTGCCACGTTTCAGGATTCAGGAAGCTATTAGTCAGCATGTTCAGCATAAAGCTTTCTAGGCTGCTGAACGGGGCATATTTCATTCGATCATGCGAAAATCCGACCCAGGCAGCAAAATGCGACTTTGAAGCTCAATTAGACACGCAATTACGTTACCGTTTAATTGCAGTCATCAATGATCATAATCTCCAAAGAAAATTGCTATTGCTAAAGAATCCTCGATTCCAAAGTGTTTGTGCTATATGCGAACAATTCGAAGATGTCTCGAACATTATCAAAACTTCTCATATTCCAGATCCCGTGTTTCACTCCATATCTATCCCAAGGAGACCAAACTCGCGGATATTCAAAATCAAACCAGGACTGATAATTGACTCAATACTTAGCATTCGTGTGGCAACTTGCATTCACGGGAGCAATGTTAATTCAGTGATGCGAAATGCTATAATTGTGGCAAAATAGGCCACATCAAGTCGGTCTGCAAATCAAAGGTTTGTGCAATTACTAACGATTTCGAGGTTAATATATCTGATATGGCTCTGATGAGTTCTAGCAGTCAGAGCGCTGGCCATATTTCTAAGGAACTTACGAATTCACATGGAAAAAAGATGTCCTTTATTGTTGATGCTGGGAGTGTGGAATCACTCATTCCTATTCATGCATTAAAGAAGTTCTGTCCAAGTCCATGTATACAGAAGACCGACCAGTTGATTATTGGTATCACTGGTCATTCCCTGAAAATCCTTGGCTTCTGTATGATTAATATTATACGAGATGGCACCAGATTCCTATGCAAATTCTTGGTGTCGACGACGGGTCCAGCTATTATCGGTTTGACCGTCATGAAGCAACTCAAGTTTCAACTGAGTTTCTATTCATTACCGGCAGTTGAGTCCGAGTTAAAAGATAAGGTCCAAAAGTGCACCAGAGTAACTGGTTGAATGAAAATTCCCAAAGTCAAACTCGATGTTGCCGGAGATCCTATGTTCTATGCATGAGCAGACATTACGAAAGTAACTCGATTTTGTTTAATTCAGAAGATATCCTACAACCATTCGAACCAAGAATACATTTAAAACTGATTACTGATGTGTCGCCTTCCGGCATAGCCGCAGTGCTGGTGCAACAGAGCCGACACGTTGTCTGCATATCACGGCTGAACGTGGATACGCCCAAACGCATTCCGAAGCCTTGGCGGTTTTCTGGGCTGTGATGCGCTTGCATAAATACTTATTTAGCAGACGATTCACGATTGTGTCTGACAATCAATCTCATAAATTCATTTACAATCCAAGGTTTTCATTATCAAAGGCAACTGCTGCTTTGGTGCAACAGTGGCGTCTCGCGGACAGCGCCTATACTTATGACGTGGTTCATCGGCCTGCCAAACATATCAGCATGTCGATTACTTATCTAGAACTGCCACTACATAGAAGATCACGAAATGCTCGTCTCTCGTTCTACAACCACTGCCTGTGAGTCGCAATGATCTCATCTCTGAGACTTTGGGTTCCACTCCAGAAGATCTTCTTTGTAATCAACACCGTATTGTTGTACCACCAGTTCTGCGCAAATCTGTACTTGACGATCTGGACTCCGGTAATTTTAGTGTCGATAAAATGAAGTCATTGGCAAGAAATTCACGTTGGTGGCAAAAACCTGAAGCCGATATCCGGCGAACGGCTGCCCGGTGTGATGGCTGTTTGCACACGTTGCTCTCAAGGCGTTCTAAACGGTATCCATGGCCAGGGTTTTGTGAGCCATGGCAACGAATACATTCTTATTATTGTGGACCATTTCTCAGAAAATACTATGCTTTTTTCGTGATTGATTCATTTTCACGTTGGCCTGAAGTATTTCTGACTACCAGGGCCAATGCTGACTTCACCAACGCGGTGTTTTTCGGAAGGTATTTCAGCCGTGAAGGCATTCCGCAGGTTTTGGTTATGGACAATGGCACACATTTTACCACCGACTATTTAGAAACTTGGGTCAAAGGTCTCGGATGCCGGCATTTGCTCACGGCTCTCAGACATCCTCAGTCGTACAACTCAGCAGAGAACTTCGTCAAGACCCTAAAGGCGGCTATATCATCTACGAAACCAAGTACATTTACAGACTAAGATCGGTCTATCGACAATTTCCTAATGCAGTACCGTAATGCTGATCAGTCTACTACTGGTAAAAGTCCGGTTATGTTATTCGAGGGGCGCAAACTCCATCGTTCTTATGCCTTAAATCGGGAGAAGTAACCTTTTTCAAAGGGAATGATTTTGGACCGTCTCGAGGTTTTATTCTCGGAAGAAGTTAGAATCGTATGGTTACCATCCTTGACGTCACTGATTCATCAAGTCATCGTCAGCATATCGATCAAATCCGATTCTATGAACCAGCTATGCCCGTGATCGATTCCGATCCTTCTGAACCAGCCGTGCCTGCTTCTGATTTCAATTCGTCTGAACTGGTTTATCCGGCTTATACGTCTCAATCTGTTCCAGACAAAAGCTCGCAAGTTCTACCTCGGCGCTTGGAGCGTTTGGGTTTGAAATCGCATACCATCGAAGCGGCTGCACCCAAATTGATGTAGTGGTTGCTATTTCTAATTATTAATTGTGTTTAACTGTATTGTACGTCATACTTTTGAATACGTACTATCGTTGCTGCACAGTTCTTATTCGTTTAGGGTCTCGGTTGTCTTATAGAGTTTTACCGATATTACAGACAATCCATCTATTTTATATTAAGGGTTAGTTCTACACTCCAAACAATACTAATCACTATGTGTTAAATTCATTGCCCCATTTTATTCAATATGCGAAATAAATTACGATGTAAGTTATCAACCATTCTTGGAAGTTATTGCAGATATGGAATAGAACAGGTAAAGCAGGAAAAAAATACCACTTCTAAAAATAACTTTGTTATACTTATTGCCTTATGCTTTACGTTTTGGTCTTCGTAACTTCAATGAAGCCACGACAATTATAATTATTATATATATCATAAACTCCTTCTACACAACGGTTTTTTTCGTACAAACACAATTAAGTCACAGAAAACGACTTTTAAGACAGCGATAATTATATTTAGCAGAAACAGGAAAATAAAAACATCTTCCAATTACTCTGAAAATGTAATCGATTTGCCGAACCCGTTCAAAATTAATTAAAAGTATTGTCACTTTTTAGAATTTGGTAATCGTGTTCTCAATAACGCAATTCGATTTAAAATTTGACCCGCGAAAGTCGGTTTTGGCTACGGCATCTCTCTTATTTCACAATTTCAAGAAGCGGTGAATGCAGATACAATGTTTTGTTGGGTTTGGGACAAAGTTGATGGCTTTGTTTTCCTTGCCATATCCTTTTGTAAGACAAACAACGATACAGTGCTCTGACTGGGCTAAAAGCTGCACGTAAACGACATGCATACAGAAGAAAATCGAACACAACCTATGTCGTAAAAGAAGAATCTATTCGCCAGTGTACAAAGGCTAATAGGCGCAGAATTAAAATCAACACACAAAATAATAATAAAAAAACCACTTAATTAAAGAAATAAAAGGTGTAAGCGAATCATAGAATTGTGATATGTCTGTTCTGGTAGAAGATGGGGAATTTACAAGTTTTTATACCTTGGATGGCACATAACCCCAACACATTCAATAGAACTGACTGCAGAGCAGATACTCGTTTTTGTTCGATATTTTAAAGCTGAGATTGATGCAATTCGAGAGACAACCTCTGGATTTTACACCGACAACTCTGTCTTTGAGAAATAAATGTTAAATTCGTTGGCTTAAATATTTCATCGAGATTAATGTTTCGAAGAAATGTTTCTTGTAAAAAGACCACGCCGACGGGTTAAAATACAACAGTTTTAGCAGGAAGTTAAAATTGTCAACTTTGTTTAGAATTGAGCGCACATTAAAGGACGCAAGAGCTGGAAGTGGTTTGTTTGCTGGATAGAGACCAGCACCGAGCCAACCAGATCGATGCTTCGGCTTAGTGTGACTGAACAACTGTTGTCATACAGTCGGTCGAATATGGCCGCATAATCAATGCGAGAAAAATATTGATTAATCCGAGCTTTAAAAAAAAATCTATGAGAAAGCAATTTGGACTTTAAAAACGACTCCGATGGACTTGCGTCAACAATCAAGTGTTTGCGGTATTCAGTGAGCTGTTTTCGCGAGTATTTTCGTTTGATCAAGGGCAAATCCAAAAAAAACTATGGGTTGACAACGAGGTAATTTGTTTTTTTAAGAACCGTTTTCTAAAAAAAAATTTTTTTTAAAAATTGTTGTGACCGCGAAAAAGCCCCGCACCAAAAAAAATACAAATCGACACTTCCAATACAAAGTCCATGTATACATGTTCTACATATGTATTATCCACTAGCCGTCAATAATATTATGACCGTAAAAAGCACAAATTAGGCAGAAAAATTGTTGTATATGAATCTAAATATTATTTTAACAATAATTATTGTTTTCAGTTACATCAGTTAAACTTCGCCCGTGTACGTAATCTTCAAAAACTTTTTAGCCCATACAATCGCGAGACATTTGCGCCTTGTTGCGGAATAGTTTTGCTCGGCCGCGTTTTGTGTTCGAGTTGCGGAACGAAATGAATCCTTTACTCTGTCGCTCAAGAACGGCTCCCAGGAATGTGTCAGACACGTCCACCTTGATCGTAAACTCCTGTTCGAACTCCGGGAGTGCGATTTCGGGAAGGCTTTTTACGATCCGCTTGAGCTTTTCAAAAGCTTTCTGTAGCTCCTCTCCCCACACAAACGGAACTTTCTTCCGCAACAGGTTTGTTTAGGGGTACAGCTATCTCGGCTAGCTTATCAATGTACTCAGAATAGAACGCAACGAACCCCAGGAATCTACGAATGTTCCGCGCGTTCGTTGGCCGGCTGTATTTGAGTACGACCACAGCCGATTCGGGAATCGCCGTTACCCTTTCCGCCCAGATGACTTACCCAACATATTTAACGGTTGTTTGGAACTGTCATTTATCGGGTTATACTTTAAAGCCGGCCTCTTGCAGTATCTGGAGGGTTTTCTAAATGTGGCGTACATAGTCTTTGCGCGTCCTTGAGAACACGATGATATCGTCCATGTAAGCAGAGGCGCCCCCTGGCCCCCTGGCATATAACGGGGCGTTTCTGAGTCCGAAGTGCATGACTTAAAATTTGTACAGCCGCAATTGGGTCACGATTGCTGTCCTTGCGATCCTTCAGATTTACCCTTATCTGACAGTACCCGCTGAATATGTCTACCGTAGTGAAGACAACGGACCCCTCTCAGATTCGGCAGTATGTCCTTCTTCTTGGTAATCCGGGTCACGACCTTTACGGTTTGACTGTTCAATTTCCGAAAGTACAAACCACAGAGGCACCAAGTTCCGTCGCCCTTCTGCTGGAAGAACACTTGGCTGTCGCATAGAGATTACGCTGGGTTGTACTACCCGCGCACGTAGCACTTCGTCGACCTTAAACCTTTCCTGAAGCGTATACGGTATCGAGCGCTATGTGTGTCGGAACTGTCGTTGGGATATCGAACCGCCAATGATCAGGCTCTAGTTCGGCCGCAGAAAGGGCGCACGCGTCACTGTATTAGTCAAAAAGGTTCTGAATTTCCTTAAGCGCTCCGGGGATATCGATGGCTTCCGCGTTTACCCGGTTCAGGGTTCTGCGTTGGCTTTGTCAAAGGTAACCTCTTGAGTTTTTAAATTCAAGAAAAAAGCCTACAAGCGCGCGATTTGGAAAGGCCCTTTTAATGTCCTCTATTTTCCGTTTATATACTTCATGGGTTACATTTGTTTTCCTGGAAAATTTACATAATTATTACTTCTTTTATCCTTTTTTTACTTCTGTTACATGTTTGTTTATTAAATTTTGTTAATTATGAGAAATTGCACAGATTGTGTTATCGTTCGCATTAGCACAAACAGTCTGAAATGTATAATTCCTGTGTTCGCGTTATTGCTTTTAGAGATAAAAATCAATGATACATGCTTGGTAAACAAAATATTTTTTGTTTATAAATTCAAAGTAAAGTTTCTTCTATAAAATGATGTTAACGATTTTTACTAACAGTTGCAACACGATAACGAATTCAGTTTTCTGACTGTATTAAGTGTCCCGTAAAAGGGAATTTAGATACAACTTCCTACCGTTTAACCTTAATGCTGCCCAAGCTTTATTTTTAGGATTGTATTAATGGAATATTTAATAGCGTTTATAGTAAAAGTATTTTAAGATGACTTTTTTTTATATAGTGTCAGCAAGCATGATCATAACTAGAGACGCCCCGAGTTATTCAAAGGTTTTAACATAGCGGTTTATCCGTCAAAATGCAAATTTTCTGTCAGAAGGTATTATCTGTGTTTGACGATCTAAAATTCGATTCTAACATTCGTAACATTTGGTCGATTCAGGTGTGATGAATCAAAGACTCTAACGTATTGACGGATCAACGGATATTCCTTTACAGAACTCAAACTTCTTAGGTCAACACGGGATCGTTCTTAACGCGCTTAATTCTGCATGAAGTAAAGTTGTTTAGGTAAACTGAGTTTTGGTTTCAAATCCAAATTAAATAAAACCAGTTCTATTTGCTCATGCGCACTTCTGTTACACTCTTCCAGCGGACCAAAAGGAAGCAGCTGTAGCTTTAGGTGATGAAACAACTGAGGGAAAAGTGAGTTTATTCAAACTTGATTAATCAAATGGCAATCGATTCCGTCATAGCAGATAACTTTCCCACGGAGCGAGTCGCTGATAGAATGCAGCGTCCTATTTGCGCATGATGGGCTCTGGAAATAACAATGTGCGACAGTTATTATCATTGTCAACTAATACATTTTTTTGCTTTTATTTCACATTAGCAATGTGCCAGTTTTTTAAGCAAGGTACCTCCACTCTGATCATAATCAACCGGAAGAAATCGAAGAAGCTTATGACGCCGGAAGAGTTCTAGAGAATAACATATAAAGCCTCAGTTATGAAAGAGTCTGTTTTTCTTTTTATGCATGGTCATTTAGGGTTCATGAGTCAATGCAAATTGAGACGATGTTTAGAGATTAAGCCAAGGCATGATATTCGAATAACAGATTCGTGAAAAAAACAAATGCGCTACAACTCCTATGAGGCACAGAGTTTAAAAAACTCTCTCTAGAGTAACAAGATATCGAATTTCGCCGTAATAGAAAACGACTACCCCGTGTTATCGTAATTGTCACAAAATGGCAATATTTAAGCGTTCATTTTTTTGTCGAAAACCTCGTGTGAACGATATGTCGTAGAAGGTTTAGGATAGCTTCTAAATACCCTTTGTAAAGGTCTCATTTTTGTACGCTTTTTTTTAACGCTGCCTTATAAACATGTTTTAAGCTTTTAAGTCTCATGTAAAGGATCTTTGTATCTTCAATAAAATTTCATTTGAGAAGCAACGGAACAGTGTATTTGTACTAAGATGCTCTTAATTTAAGTAACCCATCCGAAACCCTCGGATTAAGTAAATCCATGTTCGGATAACTTCGATATCCGAAACTCATAAGAATATTGACTACAATGCACACAGTACACATATTCACAATACGATAGTAATTCACCACACAATTTTGATTACCTAAATATTCACGGTAGAATACTGTTAACATGTGAAAATTCAGAAGCATACACGTATTTACTAAATTGCACGTACCAAAACAAGTATTTTTTTTAATATTAACAAAACATTGTCATTTTTGTTCATATTTTATGAAAATGTTCCCACTCTTTATGCTGGCTTTCTGTGGCTGTGTAAAAAGTTATAAATCCGAGAAAATTAACTAACCTTTTGTTTTCCTTTAAAGGCTACATAAAAATTTGCAATTCACAGCAACATGCCTTCTTAATAGCTTTTACCCAAAAATAACCATACATTTGAAATGAATGTGATTGAACAATGTATTTTATGAATAAAAACATTCGGTGTTATTTTAGGGTTTTTTCGGTCGATGTCTACGCCGAAGACGCTGTCGATGTCGTCAAGAGCATCCGGACAACCGTCAATGCAGCGCCACGTGAATTGCTTCAAATGAACCTGCAAAGATACAAACAATGAAAAAATTAGGGAGAATCTTTGTCTTTAAGAATATAGGCAATAATTCAACGCCGAGGCATCAGCGCCAATTCGAAAAAGCGCGTTTCCGTTTTCCCCAAGAGTTAATACCGACACGTCAGAAATTTTACGGCTAGTGCCATCCAACCCCCCAGTCAAGAAACGATTCAGTGCGCTTGGAAGAAAGGCGTCGTTTTTAGAAATGACAATTGCGGCTACACTGTTGCGTGCTCGCTGGAGCAAAGACAACGGTCGCTAGGATAGACTGTTGGAAGGAAGAAAGACGATAAAGCAGACAGCAACAACGCTACGGCTAAAAAAACAAACCTTTCTTCCAGGAAGCGCTTGCAGCTCAGCCGATTACCGACCTCTCCCTCCCATCTGCAACAGACAAACAATTCGTCGGCAGACGCAGCAAAAGATGTCAAAAGGCGACGGGTATTTTGCTGTTACATATGAGTGACGCGTCTAGTCCGGCCATCAATAACCAATTTGGACTTCGTTTTTTCACCAATAAAGAAGACGGTTTTACAATGACCAATAAACGGCGATGTAAGCTTTTTTGCTTTCGAGAGTATTTTTTTGAAAGGCAGTAAATATTGTGCGTACATTGCAGAATAATCCCAAAAAATTAAAACCGCTAAAGCCTTACCTGCAATCACAATTGAGTCCGAAATGTAAAAATCCGCCTTTTCACTTAATGACCGCCCCTTGGGACACCTCGGCGATGTCAATGCAGCCAATAAGTTGCAAACAGTTGTTTTTCGTCTTCAAGTCATTTTTTTGTTTTTCTCCCCCCATGTACAAAAACAATACCGTTACGAAACAAACAACCTGGTCTAAGTCGCAATGTGCACAATGCGCGTTTACCTTGTTGACTCTATCGATATATGCGAGCTGAGGGAGACTTTAACATTCGCCCATTAGCTCGTTTTGACCAAAATGACCTGATTGTAAGGCGTTAAGTTTACAAATGCGCGCTTCTTTAAATTCGCAACGGCAAAAAATTATCTACCGATTTTAATTGTAGCGGGAGAAATCAATTGCTTGAATGAATGCGTTGAAAATGTAAATTAAACCGTCAATTGCGCTTGATTTTGAATTAAGTAAAATATGTAAAGGAAATGCCTACTGAATAATGTTTCCTGCTGAGATCAGAATAGGTTCAAAAGCATCTTGAATTTAATTGCTATCGAGCTTAAAGCACAAATATTATGCATTAATAGAAGTAATATAATAATAATAATTGTAATCGCTTTATTGAGGTAACGAGGACCAAAACTTTCAGCAGTACAAATAGGCAATATGTCAAGTATTATATGTGAAAATTGTCTTTTACTTCCTGTTTCACATGCTCTCGTGATACTTAAAATCAGGAAAATTAGGAATGACCAAATTGCGATATGCCGCTGTTCTTGTTAGCATTTAGCGGTATAGTCTACGCATTGGTCGAAGAGATTTACATTCAGATAAACTAGGATAGAGGGGATGAGAGGGGTCACTTAAAATACGTGCAGCGATTAGTGAACAATTTTTGAAGTTGCGGTGAACGATGATTTCTTGAATAGAGAGAATAGGCAGACTTCTAGAGAACGAGATTATTTTAAAATATCTATAAAAGGTTACAAAGCCAGAACAGTTAATGCCGGGGACAATTATTGGAGAACAATATAAAATAAGGGGAATTATACAGGCATGGACAAAGGTATTTATGTGGCCAGAGCTAAATCCAAGTCTTCTGAACCGACGAACTTGGAAGGAGAGTCCACGGCATTTACGAAAGACGGCATCTGCGTGATCACTCCATGATAACCGACTCTTAAAAATAACGCCGAGAAATTAAGCATTTGAGCTCGAGGCGAAATTATGGAGTGAAGGGGATTTCAAGAGTTTCAACAGCGGCTGTCAGGGAAAATGTAATGGAGATGCATTTTGATGCATTCAGCATAAAACCATTCTCCGAAGACCACACGAGTACCTCAGTGACTGCCTGCCCGAGCTGTTGAGAATCACTAACCGTCTTGCATGCATGGCATAAGGTCAAGTCATCCGCGTATTTTATATGTGTAACGTCGTTAGGGGGCCACAGGCTCGACGTGTAGTAGTTGAACAGGAAATGAGATAGCACAGCGCCTTGTTAGTACACCGCAGTTATTTGCCATGGAGGATGAGGCTTCATTTCCGACTCTGACATGTTGACGTAGATTGAAAAAAATTGTTTTGAAGCCAATTAATTAATCATCTATCAACGCCATCTTCACATAGTTTAGAGATGATGCGGGACTGCGAGTTACTGTTTAAAACAGAGGAAAAGCCCAAGAAAACTTCCTTCACGGCTTTCGCTCCGGCATCAAGTGAAGAGTGAAGTGTGTGCGATAACGTAGCCGCGGCGTCAAGAGTTCTTCCATTTGATTTATAAGCAAACTATTAAGGGGCATCGGCAGCTTTAAGCGTGACATCTTATTTAGAGAGGAGGTGCTTCTCAATCACTTTTAACCACACGGATGAGTTTGCGATTGGTCTGTACTCCACAGGTCCGGCGGAACCATTGGCCGGTTTAGCGACGTCTCTCAATTTCGAAGAAAAAGAACATTCCCCTAACAAATGATTTACAAGCTGGGTCACAATTGGAGAAATCTCGCGGTTACAGATTTTAAGAATCGCAGAAGCGACCCTATCGGGACCAGCCGCGGTGGAGCTCTTGAGGCCAGCCAAAATTTTGGAGAATCGTGGGCGGGAAGGAAAGCGCTGAGATTAACAGATATAACGAGAGGTTCCGCGGAATGGTCAGCGGATTTGAAGATAAAGCCATCGTTCAGAGCATCAAGGTCTTGGGCGCCACTTAGTAGATATGGGCGGCGGGTTTCTGTCATTCTGTTAAGAATTAAACAGAGGTTACCGGGTTTTTATGTTCTGAACAGCTTATCTACAAATATTTTGTAAAGGCGATTTACCTCTGCTGTGATCTGTATCGCAATTGGTTTACTTTCGCGATACCTCCCCCGCCGATAAAGTCGTTCCTTTTTCGCCACAGTCGTTTCAGAAATGGAGAAGATATGACACGGGGGGTGAGGGATATTTCCGTGAGTAGACAATGCGTATCGTTCAAAAATCGGAGATAACTATTGATATTGTCTATCTCTTTATCGAAGTCGGAATCCTCGAAAACTTTGAAATCGGTTGGGGCAGTGTGAGCGAATAGGCATTTGTTTTGGTTTGGGACAACGTTGATGGTTTTTTTTATCCTTGCCATATATTTTCGGTAGACCAACAACGATGCAGTGGTCCGAGTGGGCTAAACGTGCACGTTTTCGACATGCAAACAGAGAAGAATCGAACACAAATATGTGGTGAAGAAGATTCCCTTCGCCTGTTGGAAAATTGACTGTGGTATTTACACCAAGTGTAAGAAGAGGGCTAATAGGCGCAGAATTGAAATCACGACACAGTAAAATGAAAGAATCATCCATAATTGAAGAAATAAAAGGTATAATCTAATGTTCGAAACAAAAATGTCTGTTCTGGAAGAAGATGGGGGGATATACAAGTTAAAGACTGTCAAGGACTTGCAGTTTTTAAGAGACCTTGGATGTGACATAACCCCAACACATTCAATAGCACTAGCTGCATAGGAGAAAACTTTTTTGTTCGATTTTGACCAGCTGAGATTGATGCCATTCGCGACACTACCACCCTTGGATTTTACGCTAAAAAAAGACGTTATTTTAGGCCCTTCAATACCCTTAAAATTATAAGTTAAACAACACCCAAATTTCAAGTAAACATTCTGCATTTATTTCTTTCGAATCAGTTATAAAGGGCACTAAAAACATTTTGTTATCTCACTCTGATTGCGAACTTGGTGCATAATTCAAGTTATGAGTTTATTGTAAGCTTCAACAAATCAATGTTAGCTGCGATTTTATAAGATCAAACACAATGTTCAGACGACAACACCGAACAAAATGCAAAGCTGGTCGCTCTCGTATCTATCCTTCTTTTAAATCATGCGAACAGGGTTCATGACGAAATCTGAGAAATATTGTGCAGCTGATTGTTTGACAGAATGTAACTTAAATGAATCAACCGAAAACATAGCACGAATGTTTTCTAAATGAAAGCTTTATCGTCTTTAAAATTAAAGACTTAACATACTACTTTTTTACCAGATTCTACCAAAGAACCCAAATTTGACTAAAAAATAAGACTCTGCAATTCAAATTAGAGCATGCATGCCTGCTATGCTTATGTGTAGATTCAAAATGGTCACTTATTAACTTTATTGGATAACACTGAATCCTTAGACAACAACAATGTTTAGTTTTAAAGAGAGGATACATTTTATTTTTCAAACGTTCCTTTTTAAAGTAAAACCATATTGTGTAGTTTAACAGAGTGTTTGGAGCTTTCAATTTTATAAATTGCAGGCAGCTTTAAATTCGCAACTGCAAGCACAAAGGATCGGTTTATAAATCATGGATTTGTATCGATGGCTTCGCATACTACCGTTTTGCTGGTAAAAAAATGTATTTTAAGTTTAGCAGATTAGTTTATATTAAAACACATGCGTATTAAAATAAGCATCCTTGCTAAATTGATTAAATCAGCGAATATTCTGAATTTGCTGTTACCATTCTATTAAATTCCATTTTTCTCGATTGAACCAGAACAATTGAAATTCTTCCAAGTGCAAGGTTTTGTGTACGTTACAGTTCTCAAAAACAAATATAACTATTATTTTTTTAAACCAGAAAAAGGGACCGTTTAAGCATATTGCATAGTATTGTATGGAGGGTTGAACTCACCCTGAATATATAATAGACGGATTGTCTGTAACATCGGTAAAACTCTATAAGCCAACCGAGACCCTTAACGAAAAAGAACACGTTCAGCAACGATAGTTCGTATTCAAAAGGGTGACGTACAATATACGTCAGTATAGTAAAACACAATAAATTATTAGAGTTAGCAATAACCACATCCACCTGGGTGCAGCAGCTTCGATGGCATGCAGTAGTTGACCAGCGATTCTAAACCCTAATGCTCCCAGCGCCGAGGTAGAACTTGCAAGCTTTGGTCTGGAACGGATGGAGTCGTTCAAGCCAGATAGGCTGGTCCAGACGGATGGGAATAAGAAGCGGGCATAGCTGGTTCAGAAGGATGGGAATCGATGACGGGCATAGCTGATTCATCAAATCGGATTTGATCGACATACCGACGATGACTTGATAAATCAGTGTCGCTGAGAATCGTTACCATACGTTTCCCACTTTTTTCCAAGAATAAAACCTCGAGACGGTCGCAAATCATTCCTTTTGAAAAAGGGTACTCCTACCTGATTTAAAACGATGTTTTGAGTTTGCGCCACTTGAATAACACAACCGGACTTTTACTACTAGTAGCTTGATTAGCATTACGTCCTGCATTAAAAAATTGTCGATATAGCCATCGAAATCTGTAAATGTACTTGGTTTCATCGAGGATATAGCCGCCTTCAAAAGCTTGACGAACTTCTCTGCTTAGCCATTAAACTGGAGATGTCTAGGAGCCGTGAGCAAATACCGGCATCCGAGATTTTTGACCCAAGTTACCAAATGTTCAGCGGTGAAATGTGTACCATTGTCCGTAACCAAAAGGAGCGGAATGCGTTCACGGCTGAATAACTTCCGATACACCGTTTTAGTGAAGTCAGCATTGACACTGGTCGTCACAATCACTTCAGACCAACGTGAAAACGAATCGATCAAGCACAAGAGCATATTATTTGCCGAGAAATGGTCCACAATAATCAGCATGTATTCGTTGCCATGGCTCACAGGACCTTGGCCATGGAGACTATTTAGAAGGCTTTTGGGGAAACGTGTGCAAGCAGCCATCACACCGGGCAGCCGTTCGGCGGATATCGGTTTCAAGTTCCGGCCACCAACATGAATTTCTTGCCGATGACTTTATTTTATCAACACTGAGATGACCGGAGTGCAGATCGTCAAGAACAGATTTGCGCAGCACTGGTGGTACCACAATACGGCCTTGATAACATAGTAGACTAGAAGGTCTACTCAAATCGTCTCTTCGAGAGTAGAAATGTGGGAACTTCTTTTTATCTGCATTATTCCAGTCCATTCTGAGTTCCGTTAGAATTCTCTTGAATGCCAATCGCGTTTCGGAGATGAGATCATCGCGACACGCAGGCAGTGGTTGTAGAAAGAGAGACGAGCATTCCGTTATCTCCTCAGTAGTGGGAGTTCTAGATAAGTAATCAACATGCTGGATATGTTTGGCAGGCTGATGAACCACGTCATAGGTATAGGAGCTCAAAGCGAGACGCAACCGTTGCACCATTGCTGCAAAAGCCTATAACAGTGAATTACTTGGATTGTAAATGAATTTCGAAGGTTCATGGTCAGACACAATTGTGAATCTTCTGCCGAATAAGAATGTATACAGCCGAATTACAGCCGCTAAGGCTTTGCGATGCGTTTGAGCGTATTCACGTTCAGCTGTGGACAACCGCATGGATATGCAGACAACAGGTCGGCCCTCTTGCTCAAACACGGCAGCTATGCTCGAGGGCGACGCATCGGTTATCAGTGTCGAATGTATTCTTGGTTCAAACGGTTGTATGATAGCTTCTAAATTCCAAAAAAAAACGAGTAACTTTCGTATTGTCTTCTGATGCGTAGAATTCTATTGGAAGATTGGCGTATTTTAAAGCTCGAATACGCAATCAGCGATACCAGCAAATAATCGGTATACACCGAGAATAGTATTGAATGGCTCCCATAATAGAGCTTAATTGACTGCAATGCTGCGGGGACTGCATTTCTACCAAAGAATTCAGTCATTTTTTGTCTGAGTAAAAACCAGACTTATCGACAGTAAAACCAAGGCAATCATACCTTTGGACAGAAAATTTCTCATTTCGATGGATTAACTGCAACATTGTACTCGACCAAGCGTCCGAAATGTTGTAAGAGTCTCTCGCCATCATCATGCGTGCTTACACCATGGACAAAAATGTAATCTTGGTAAACTTCAATGGCATGAAGGCCATCTAAAATGCCATTAATGCACTCCTGGAATATAGCCAGGGCAACATTTAGCCCAAAAAGTTGAAACTTGTATCTGAAAAACCCAAAGGGTGCATTTATTACTTTCCGCAAACTGGATTCATCATCCAGTGGAATCTGCAGGTAGGAATCTCTTAGATCAATTTTCGAGAAGATACTCTACCCCTTGAATTTATAAAGGATATCCCTAGGTGTTCGAGTTGTATATGTCTTCTTTAACAATCGGCGATTGAGTGTCATTCTGTAATCACTACATATTCGGAATGTAACAACGTCGAATTGAAGTGGTGTTCTAATAGAAGTGGCCCTATTGTGAACTGCTCACTGGAGTATATTCCTCTCCACAAATTCGTTCAGAGTCCGTTCAACAGAGTATCGTAAGCCGAAGGCAATAATCCTTCGCTTGTAGGACATAGGATCTCCGGCAACATCGAGTTTTACTTTGAGAATTTTCATTCTACCAGTCACTCTGGTGTACTTTTGGACAATTTGTTTTAACTCGGACTCAACAAGTCGGACAAAACACTGCGGACATCTTCTCTTTTCAGTCAAGAAGAGATGTTATTCGTCTGGCCTAATGGCGTATTTTTCAGACAAGACAATCACAGCTGCCATGATGGTTTCTCGGTTTAGATGTGGTAGCTGTGCTACAATAAGCTGTGTGCACATAAGAAGAAGCAGGTAACGGCGAACAACACTGCGGACAATAGCAACACAATAACGTTCTGGCTTCAAACAACTAACCTTCTCTCGACCTAGTCCTCGCAGCTCGAAAGATAGACAACTCGTCTTCCTTCGTATCCGCAAAACACGAAAGGTTTGTTGACAGACCCGGTAACAGCTGGATAACAGCAAATGGTCAAAAGTAGTTTTTCCTTTTTTAACCATCCCGTCCGGCCATCATTTACGGTGACTGTTGGAAAGACATCATTATCTCTGCAAGATTCTCCTCTAATGAAGTAGACGTTGCTTGTAAGACGCACATCACATTTGTTTGCTTGCGACACAAAAGGAAAAGTTGTTGACAGACGACAGATCGTTGAGACTTGCAACGCCGCGCCAAAAGAGATGCGGGAATCTTACGTCCATTTGTCCGTTTTGCTCGAACTGTAGCCGCCTGTCGCTTTGCCGAAGACAAAGAGGCGTTGTTTCGTGTTCTTAGCTGCCAAACAGTTTCTCTGAATGGCAAAAAGGTTCAGCGCCTCTTGATTTTCAATAAACAAACAAAATTGGAACCGTTGAAACCTAACCCACAATCAAGGTTTAGTCGGAAATGCGAGAATCCACGTTCCAAATAATCGACCATCTTTTGGGAAAAATGAGCGACCTCGCTGAACCCAATCACAGGTGTGAATCCTTAAAAGAGTTCCTCGTTATTCTTTAAGTCTTTCTTGTTGTTCTCCCCCCAGGCTAAACCGAGACGAAACAGTTCGTCTTCCTTCGAACTGGACGCCTTGACGAAACGAACGACCTTTTCAAAGTCAAAATATTCACGATGTGCTTTAATTGTAAAGCCTTTATCGACCTATAAGAGATAAGACAAATTTTTGCGTTCGCCAATTGGCTCGTCTTGACTATGATTGATTTGAAGGTTGCAAAACTAGGTTTATACAATAAAAATGTAAATAAGACCGTCAATTGCGTTTGATGTGATCAGAATTAATTCAAGGCATCCTAATACCATAAGCTTCGCCACTAAAAAGAAGAAT
>JAPUBX010001728.1:0-22118 GCA_028672205.1 Proteocephalus fallax | reverse complement strand
CGGAATTGATTGGTTTCGGAGGTGCATACGCGCGCACCTGAGCACTGCGCACGAACGACTCACAAACCCTCAAAACGCTATAAAATGGGTCCAATTTTGTAGTTTCAAACATTCAACGACTAAACAACCAGACATGGCTGCTGAAAAAACGGTCCCCACTGCAACCTCATTAGTCTTGTACGGCGACCACATCAGCGGACGCAACTGCGACCAAAAGATCGAGGTGAGCCAAAAAGTAAACGGTATTATTTCTAATCTCCTCAAATTTTATCTCACTTTAAAACTAAACATAAGAGTTGTCTACGGAAAAAGATTTTTCAAAATTAATGCAAATCTATACCATTTTTTATCTGGAAAATGGTAACCCTTAAAGGCATGCACGCGATAATGTGAATTAAAGAGTCTCATATTTCAGTCAAATTAGGGTGCCAGGTTCGGATATCGTCAAAAATTCGTTTTGGAAAATTTTAATGATATTTTTTTAATCGCATGTTTTCGGTTTATTTATTTAATATCAACCCTTTTCAAAGAAACAGCTCCACCTTATTTTGATGACGTTGTCGTGAACACCGTCCACATGCTCTAATAGAAGCATTGAACCCATGGCGACCAGCTTTGCATTTCTTTCAATGTCGTCGCCTGTACATGGTGTTCGATTTTATGGAATTCTCCATTCAAATGTTCAACGTTTATCAGTTTAACTTGCAAAGTTTACATTTTCGAATTAGCTCAGAACATGTTAATTGGCTCTATAGATTCTAAAATGCGCCGAACGAGAAATCTGCAAACTTGGTGTGTTTTATTTTGGCCTATTTAACGACGACCCGTTTCATATAAAACGACTGAAAAACATTTAAAGATCACAACAGAAAAACCTTCTTTTGATCACACGAGAAGTCTCGCGGAGTCAACCAGTCTCTTTTAATTTTGCGCAATTTTAAAACAATCTTTCTTCTTATAAATGGACTTGTTGCAGAAGTTTCAAATTGATAAATAGGAACCCTATTTTTTAGTCCTTTGCGGCGAAGTCTTTTATATAATAAAGAAATAATTATTTTGATTAAATGTTATATAATTCAATGCCCATACTTCTATCGATGCATAATATTTTTCTCTTAGGATCGAAAGCAATTGGTATCAGAATTCCTTTGAATCTATTCTGATCAAAGCAGAATAACTTTTTTTAATAGAGATTTCTACTAATTAATTAAACTAAATTCAACACAAAACGAAATTGACCGTCGTATTTACATTTTAATCGAATAAACCGGATTTGCTACATTCATATTACGAAACTATTTATTTGAACGATCGATAATTTTGGCAGTTGTGCATTATACGCTGCGCGCAATTTATCAACTCAACGCTGAAATCTCTCTCATATCTTATAGGTCGATGTAGGTACAATGAACGCACATCGTAAACATTTCGACTTAGACAAGGTCGTAAGTTTCGTCAAGGCGTCCACTTCAAAACCAGACGAACTGTTTCGTCTCATTTGCACTTGGGGGGAAAAAACAAGAGGGACTTGAAGACGAATGAGGAAATTGTTTCCGCTTTCACACGTGCGATTGGCTTCATCGAGGTCGCCGATTTGTCCCAAGGGGCGGTCGATGAGTTTATAGGTGGATTCTCGCATTTCAGGCTCAACCCGGATTGCAGGTGAGGTTTAAGCGATTCCAATTCTGTTTGTTTATTTTGCATCCAGACGCGCAATATCTGTTGTTTTTCTTCAGAAAACACCTTATGGCAGAAAGAAAAACGGCAAAGCGCCTCCTCGTCTTCGGATTGGCAAAAGGCCGCGACTTCAAAACTGCGTGTCTTACGACTTTGCCGCAGTTCGAGCAAGACGGAAAACTGGAAGTTCGTTTTCCGCATTTTGATTGGAGCGGCGTTGCCAGTCTAAACGGTTAGTCGTCCGTCGGTACCTTTTCTGTTTTGTCTCGAAAGCAAGAAAGCTTACATAGCCGTGCTTTTGGTCTTCCAGGCAAAGTCTACTTTATTGGTGAACGAAACCCTTTCATACGTGGTTCGTTGCCGATAGTCACGGTAATCGATGGCAGGACTGGCCGCGTCACGCAAGCGCCACCACTCAAGACGTATCGCCGTTTGGCAGCTTTTGCCGCGTCTGCAAATGAACTGTTCGTCTTTGGCGGCTACGGAAAAGACGAGTTAGGCTGCGAGCGCTGGGTGGAAGGAAGGTGAGTTGTTTGTGGCCGTGGCGTTGAAGTTCCTGTCAGTGTTTTCGTTATTCTTCTTCTCTTTTGCTTGCAGTCCATCCTGGCGACCGCTGACGCCACTCAAGACAGCACGACCTACTGCAGCCGCGATTGTCTTGTCTGGAGACGACGCCATTTTGCCCAACTCATCGCATGTCCTCTTGACGGGGGGCGGAGATTACAACTGTTTCTTGTCAGACGTTTCGCTGCTAAGTCTTGGAGAGGATGCAGATGCACTTCGTTGGATCGACTTGGCGCCGATGAACCATAAGCGCGGCGCCCACGGGATCGCTCTCTTTGCTGGGCGAATTCTCGTTGTGGCAGGTCACCAGTGCGACTCTGTGGAGATGCTAAAGCCCCCGCGGGCAATCGGCGACCTCGGTCAGTGGACTGACCTCAACTCAATAGGTTTGACTTCAACCATCCAGTTTGTTCGCCTCGCAGTCCACCGGAATCGTCTATTCGCTTTCGGTATGTCGTAATGGACATTTTATTATTTTAATCATCTGCGAGATTAAATCTCTTCTTATTGGCATTGAAGAATGTCTTGAATATCACGATGGCGAATCACAAATAGAAGAATTTGTCCCCGCCATTACCGGACAAGGAGAGGAGGTGCGATGTTTTCATGTTTCATTTGCTTCTATGTATATTTTGATTACTGACGCATGGACGTTTCCGTGGCAACTGCGGTGTTGTAACTGACTCCGTTTATGCTTAAATTATGTCAACACGCAGACAAAGATTTTTCTTCTGCGCTTCTGTGTAGGTTGATTTGAAGCGATTCAAGTGGCGCCGCATTTCCGGTTGTCCGGATTCTCTCCGGTGGCTCCAAGGCGCTGTCGAAGTTGAAATAAGCAGGGAACCCCCAAAATAACCCGAATGATTTTTTATATTTCAAATACATTGTCACAACCACATTTATTGCAAATTCATCGATTTTTTCGGATAAAAGCTATTCAGAAAGTGGCTTTAACCGGATTTCTTACTAATTAGGTTGCAACAAAAGCCTGCATAGGAGGGTAGAATACGTCAATAGAATAAGCTACATTTGATTTATATGATTTAATTAGACTGTATCGTAAATTCTTAAATCATACGATCATAATAATAATAATAATATTCGCTTTATTAAGGTCACGAGTACCAAAAATGTCAACATTAAAATTTACAATAAACAAAAATGTCACAGGAAGTTGTTATTATACATAGAAAAGGCAGAATACGTTAAAAAGAATAAAAGAAGTGACATCAGGGTAAATTTGCAAGAAAGGCTTATTTAACCTTCGAAGTATAAAACGTTTGGAAAACGGGAAATGGCGGCCATTGAAAGGCCCTACCTAAAACGCGCGCCAATACAGAGACTAAACATAATTCGTGTTTTCGACACAATAAATCATAATTGGGATATAAACATTGGTTTGTAATACATAATACAATAAGGAAATACAACAATCTCGAGCGAAGACCATAAAATGTTTGCTAAAAAAAGGCATAAGCAAACACCAATCATCATTGAAGATAAACCGGTGCCACGTGTTTTCCTTCATTTAAAAAAACCTTTACATGCGACTTCAAAGCTTAAAACTTGTTTAAAAGACAGCGTTCAAAAAACTGTGTAGAACAATTATACTCTAAAAAAGGGTATTTAGAAGCCTATCTGAAGCTCTTGTAAACATTCAACGACTTCTCTTTCACACGCGCGTCTTTTTTAAAAAAAGAACACCAAACGTCGCCATCTTGTAACAATCAAGATGCCACGAGCAAGTCGTCTTCTATAACGGATATAACGGCTATATCGAAATCTTGTTCATCTTGCGTGAGGTTTCACACTTTCTCCTTCAATACAAGAGAGTTGCAGTGCATTAACGGATTTTAAGAATCTGCGATTCCAATCTCATGCCTTGACATAATCTCTAGACATTGTCTCGATTTTCATAGGCCCATCGAGCCAAAGGACTATGCATACAAACAAAAGAAGACTCCTGAATAAATGAAGCTGTTCAGTTTATTCTCACAAACTTTTCCCCTGGGTCTTAAGCCTCTTTAATTTCTTCCGATTAGTGGGGATCGCGGTTGCGAGTAATAACTATTTGGTTCAGAAAAGGGGTGTTATGTCTAGAATAGGGTGAAACCTATTAAGATATACAGAGATGTTTCGCGAAAATAAATATGAACATAAGATTCGTAACTTCGATAAAATTAATATCACTTTGTCGCGTCTTTTCTGTGTCGCCTTTTGATACACACGCCAATGAAAAACAGGCACACTTCCAATGTGAAACAAACGCAGTAAATATATTCCTTGATAATTTGGTTAACTGTTGCACATTGTAACCCCCAGAGATCACCATGCGCAATGTCACTGCTGCCTCGACGACTTTTTGTTATGGTTGACAGGTACGTGCCCGTATTCAAAGTCGATTAATAGCTGCCTCCTATTTGTCCGCTGGAATAGTGTAACAGAAGTGCGCATGAGCAAATAGAACCGGTTTTATTTGTTTTGGATTTGAAACAAGAACCCAGTTTTCCTAAACAACTTAACTTCATGTGAAATTCAGCGCGTTTATGACAATCTCGCGTTGACCTTAGAAGTTGTAACAAATATCCGTAGATCCGTGAATAAGTTAGAGTCCTTGATTTAAAAACCAAATCTGATGCGACCACATGTTACAACGTAAACACGCCTAGCATAAATGGTGGTTTTGGACAACGAAACAGTATGCACTTCGAAAACGCATTAAGCGTATTGCAACGCTTCTCACAAACTGGCAGGAAGAAAAAAGTAATGTTCGTTAAAAAACAACGCTTCAAAGAAGATTCTACCTTGCGCGTTTTGCAGCCACACCGACTACTGCCATCCTCGCAAGCGCGTCTACAACTTCACTAATTAACTGCGGCCACACATTGAGTCACTTTAAATAACGCCACATTAAGATAACATTGTAAATTTGACAACGAGAGTCTACGAGTTCGTAAAACAACGCATCAAACCGATACTTATTAATTGATAATCGTACGGCTCTATTAAGGTAAAGAGGACAAATGTTTTAACATAACACTAGGCAGTATAATACTATTCTATATTAAAATTATGGTATAAATTCTTGCTTAACCTTCTCTGGTAAAACTACAAATACAGAAAAATAAGGAATAGCCGTAAAAGAACCCGATGCGTTTCTGTCGCTCTTCTTACAAGTCGTTCCTGGTCCAACCATTTATTCAAATAAACTAATCTCTTGCTCTCCTTAGATTCATGGACAGCACAAATGATCTTTTTATTGAGCTGCATTGCTCAATTTAGTCTTTTTATCAAGGCCGTTTGTTGCATTTCTATTTAACTATACCTAAACGCCGATAATTCTATCAAATAAGACAGATTATTGCGACCGACGGGGGACACGCGCGACATTTAACGCAAACGCTTCTGTAAACACCTGGTGAAATATTTTGATTGGCTGATCTTAAATGCCCATTATGGTATTGTTATATCTGAGGGTTCGACCACTTGACGCGTAGGAAACAGCCGTGGCTGACTACCCAGGGCCCAGTAAAAAGCGTCAGCTTCGACAATTCCTCGGGATGCTGAATTTTTACCGATGTTTTATCGCCGATTTTGCGAGATGGCCTCGCCGTTTACCCCTCTGACCTGCGGCGGAAACGGTCAGGCTTAACTGTCCTCAAAACAAAGTGCAGCCTTCCAGAAGCTGAAAACTACTCTCGCTGACGCGACCTTATTGGTTCATCCGCGCCCTGATGCCCAACTTACTTTAATGGTTGATTCTTCGAACACTGCAGTCGGCGCTGTAATAAACCAGGGAAATGAGCATCGGCGACAACCACTAGCGTTTTTTTCGAAGTCGTTATCACTAACGGAACGCCGATACAGCATTTTCGGTCGTGAATTATTCGCGGCTTACCTAAGCGTTAAGCATTTTCGCCATTTTGAGGAAGGCGCCGCATTCTAATTTTAACGAATCACGTGAGATCCGACCATTCGATTTCCTATCTCAGTTAAACCAGGAATTCCGTCATATCCGCGGCGCAGATTATGAGGTTTCCGACGCCCTTTGGCGCATCGAGTTGAACAGTCTGCAGCTCGTAAATAGTATCGAATACAAACAGAATGTCTCACGCCCAGCAACACCAGGGTATTAAAATTGGGCCCGACGACACAGCCCTTATAAAATTCACTTTCCCGCTGTCTCAGCGTTCTCTTCTCTGCGACAACACCACAACGGCCTTCACATACAATCAGGGGAATTATACAGGCATCGACGAAGGTTTTTATATGGCTGTAGCTCAAACCAAGTCTCCTGAATCGGCGAACAAGAAAGCAAAGACGGCGGCTTTTACCAAAGACTGTTAAAAATCACCCCGAGATACTTCGATTTTGGGCTCGAAGCGAAGTTATGTAGTGAAGAAATTTCGAGGGTGTCGGCAGTGGCTGTCAGGGAAAATGTGATATGGATGCATTTTGATGCATTCAGCAAAAGATCATTCTTGGAAGACCACTCAAGTACCTTAGTGACTGCCTGCCTGAGCTGTTGAGAATCACAATGTGAACAAGAAGAAATTAAGTCTTTAAGATTATAATAATTATAATAACTTACATCACGACTTCGACATACCGAATGTCAGCAGCCGATTTTGGTAGACTTGTAGGCGAAACGAAAAGGCAACCCAACCGATTGGGTTGAGGTCAGTCCACTGCCCGGGGTCACCGTCAGCTCGCGGGAACGTCAGCATCTCCAGTGAGAGCCAAAGGTCACCGGCCACAAGGAGAATGCGCCCAGCTAAGAGAGCGATCCCGTGGTGGTAGGGCTCGTGGTTCATCGGCGCCAAGGCGACTTAGAAGCGACACTTCGGACAGGACATTGTCTTTGCCTTCGTCCCCCCCAGTCAAGAGGAGATGCGGTGCGTTGGTAAGAATTAGGTCGTCTCCAGACAATTTGCAAACAAATCAGAAAATGAAGCCTTAACCTCCTTGCGTAATAACTGCGGTGCAGTTCTATCTCCTTTCATTTTCTACTATTACCCGTCTAGCCTTCGGTCCCCAAACAACGTAACACTTATAAAATACGCGGATGACTTGACTTTATGCCAAGCATGCAAGACGGATGGTTATTCTCAACAGCTCGGGCAGGCAGTCACTGAGGTACTCGAGTTGTCTTCGGAGAATGGTCTTTTGCTGAATGCATCTATATTACATTTTCCCTGACAGCCGCTGTTGAAACTCCCGAAATCCCTTCACTCCATAATTTCGCTTTTAAAAATAATCTCGTTTTCTAGTTGACTGCTTATTCTCTCTATTCAAAAAATCATCGTTCAACGCCACTTCAATCATTTTTCACTAATCGCTTCTCGTATTTAAAGTGACCCCTCCCATCCCATTTATTCCAGTTTATCTGAATGTAAATCTTTTCGACCAATGCGTAGACTATACGGTTCAATATCAACAAGACCGACGGCAATTCAGTCATTCCTTATTTGTCCCGATTTTTAGTTTCACCAGGTAAAACAAGAACTAAAAGAAAACTTTCACACTAACACTTGTTATACTGCCTGTTTTAACTGCTGAAATTTTTGGTCCTCGTTACTTCAATAAAGCCACTACAATAATTGTTATTATTATAACAGGATGGTCGTCTTTGGAGCGGCCACTCTAAACAAAACACACGTTCTTTGTTTTCAGAAGTATCGTTTTGCTCAAGACCTAGCAATCTCAAGCGAAACCAATATTCGAAAACAACCTCGCAGTTAACCCTCTTTGACCTCCATTGGAAACGGTCAGATTCACTGTGACCAGAACATAGTGCAGCCTTCCAAAAATTGAAAGTCCGTGTCGATGCCGCGACCTTATTGGTTCATCCGCGCCCTGATGCCCAACGATCTTTCATGGTAGATGCTTCGAACACTGCATTCGGAACTGTACTTAACCAAGGAGAAAAGCATTTGCAACAACACCTAGCGCTTTTTCGAAGTCTCTATCATTTGTGGAACGCCTTCAGTAGTAAATTATTGAGGGCTTACCTAAGCGGTGAACCCTTATATGATGATCGTATTAATGTACTTTCTTCTTCAGATAAAACGTTTAAAATATCCATGAATGGGCGCTTTGAAACAGTGTTCATTTGCGACTCAAGAATGCTTTCGTAAAGGAATATTTTTTAATACTCTTCTAATTCACAATCTGTCCGAACTGACAAACCAACCGAACGACGTCCAAAAAAAGCTCTACAAAAACATTGACTTTATAAATTAACAGATTATTTACCCCCACGTTATTGATTATTTCAAATTATCGATACTCACAATTCGTTTGTTTGTTCACATTTACGAGCATCGCTGAAATTTAATTTGATGCGAAAATCGACCCCTGGCTTACGTCAATATAAGTCGCAATCTGATTAGTTGAAATGCAGAAGAAGCATTGTCAATACTCTTCAAATTCGCAATCCGTCCGAACTGACTTGCAATTCGAACGACGCGATTTTTCCACGAAACTGATTGTGTCATCATTGTATTCCTCTGGCAAATCAGTACGGAGCAAGCTGACATATTGACGACCACTCGTACACGAAGAACCTGAACACCCACGACTCTTACAAACCTTGCCTGTGTATTAACCGTGTGTTTACCTGCGTTCCCACCAGCCATCCTAATTGGATCTCTTCCCCTGTCGACGAAGAGTCTAAGGGGGAAGCCCTGTAGTGACCTAAACGACCCTTTTCTTAAAACACCCACGAACCGATTGCCGCTTACGAACATTTTGTATTATTAAATAAAGAGAACAGTCTTGATTATACTTTGGTTTGCGATCTCATTCGTTTTCCTTTTTTTAGACGCTCATATAATTTAAAAGATTGTTAGTGTTTAAATTATCCACAAACTTCGAATCACAACAAACATATGTAAACAGAAAAACTAGTTTATTTAAAAACAATCGATGCAGGGCTATAATGTCCGATCATTAAAAACCGGGGAAAATTATTGGGGAACAATATACAATCACGGGAATAATACAGGCATTGGCGAAGGTTTTTATATGGCTAGAGCTCAAACTAAGTCTCCTAAATTGGCAAAACAAGGAGGCAAAGACGGCGGCTTTTTACCAAAGAAAACATCGACATGATCATTTCACGATAACCGACTGTAAAAAAACACCCCGAGATACTTCGATTTTGGGCTCGAAGCGAAGTTATGTAGTGAAGAAATTTCGAGGGTGTCGGCAGTGGCTGTCAGGGAAAATGTGATATGGATGCATGTTGATGCATTCAGCAAAAGATCATTCTTGGAAGACCACTCAAGTACCTAAGTGAATGCCTGCCTGAGCTGTTGAGAATCACTTTGCGTCTTGCATGGATGGCACAAAGACAGGAAATCTGCGTATTTTATTAGTGTCGCGTCGTAAGACGACCGATGGCTCGACGTGCAGTAGTTGAACAGGAAAGGAGATAGCTCAGCGCCGTGTTGTACACCGCAGTTATTTGGCAAGGTGTATGAGGCTTCATTTCCGACTCTGACATGTTGACGTCGATTGGAAAAATAGTTTTTATGCCAATTAATCAACCATCCGTAATTGGCATCTTCAACTAGTTTAGAAAGGATGCGGGACCGTGAGAAAAACTTCCCTTCACGGCTTTCGCTCCGGCATTAAATTAAGAGTGGAGTGTGTGCGATAGCGTAGCCACGGCGTTCAGTGTGCTTCGATTTGATTTATTAGCAAACTGGAAAGGGTTATCGGCAGCTTTAAGCGTGTTATCTAATTTTGAGAAGAGGTGCTTCTCAATCACTTTTAACCACACGGATGAGTTTGCAATAAGTCTGTACTTCACCGGTCCGGCAGAGCCATTGACCGGTTTCGGAATGGGTGTTATAGCGATGTCTCTCTATTCCGAATGAAAGAAACATTCCCCTAACGAATGATTTACAACCTGAGTAACAATTGGAGAAATCTCGCGGTGACAGATTTTAAGAATCGCAGGGGCGCCTTTATCGGGGCCAGCCGCGGTGGAGCTCTTCAGGCCAGCCAAAATGTGGGGATGATTCGAGAGCGGGCAGGAAAGCGCTAGGATTAAGAGATCTTACGAGAGGTTCCGCGGAATGGTCAGCGGATTTGAAGATAAAGCCATCGTTCAGAGCATGAAGGTCTAGGGCACCACTTGGTAGATAAAGGCGGCGGGTTCCTGTCAATCTGTTAAGATTTTTCCGAAGGTCACCGGGTTTCGATGTTCTGAACAGCGTATCTATAAATATTGTGTTAAGGCGATTTAACTCAGCTGTTATCTGTATCAAAATTGGTTTAATTTCGCGATACCTCCCCTGCCGATAAAGTCGTACCTTTTTTCGCCTCAGTGGTTTCAGAAATGGAGATGCTATGACACAGTGGGTAAGGGATAATTCCGTGAGTGGACAATGCCTATCGTACAAAAATCGGAGATTACTATTGATATTGTCTATCTCTTGATCGAAGTCGGAATCTTCAATAACTTTGAAATCGGCTGTGGCAACGGCATCTTTTTAATTGCACTGGTTCTGGAGGCAGTGAGGGCGAATACGCATTTTTTTATTTTTGGGACAACATTGAAGGGTTTTTTTATCCTTGACATATATTTTCGGTAGACCAACAACGATGCAGTGGTCCGACTAGGCTAAAGGCGCACGTTTTGGACATGCATAAAGAGAAGAATCGGGCACAAATATGTGGTCAAGAAGATTCCCTTCGCGTGTTGGAAAATTGACTATGGTATTTAGATCAAGTGCAAGAAGAGGGCTAATATGCGCAGAATTGAAATCACCACACAGTAAAATGAAAGAGTCATCCATAATTGAAGAAATAAAAGGTATAAGCGAATCATAGAACTTAGAAATGTCTGCTGTGGTAGAAGATGGGTGGATATACAAGTTAAAGCATTCGGAATTCTCTGGCATCTCGATTGATGTCTTGAAGAAAGGTATTTTGTCAATATTATCAAACGAGTGTTATCGTGAGCGCGGCATAAGTCGCGAGCATTTAACTACAGTTTTTTTGTATGCACTAAAATACATATAATTAGATTACTAGATAAGGACGCCGGTTATCTCAAGCTAGATATGTTCAAACAATTGAAACTGTAGTTGCAATAAATAACTAAATTGAAGATTGTATATTATTATTATTGTTGCAATTATTCGGTGATTTATACAGGGGTTTAGCAAACCCTACTCTCTTGAGAATTTTCAACCAACGTTTATTCTGCCTGTGATTTTTACGAGTTTGGTAAATAGTTTAATTGAATACACCATTTATAAGAAGTATGTTAGTAGTATAAAAAAAATAATAATTAATAAAACCTTTGCGAACGACAAGTTTAGGTGTAATAATTTTGTCTTCCGGTCGAAACGTTGTTTTGAAAGCAAAACATTTTAAATTAATCACTAAGGTCCTTGTTCCTTTTAAAAAACGTTCATCAAAATAGATTGTTTGTATGTTTTTAAGCAAACCTACGCGGTACTAATGGTCATAAACCCAGAGCAGCAACTCTTACACCGTTATCGTCTATTTCCGGAACAGCGGGAAACCTTCAGCATTCGATATGAGCCTCACAAGCTTCTCTGCAGACGGCCTTTGGCAAAATTGGACGCGCCTGTCAATTAAGAACGACGTCTTCATCTACAAATAAGATCGCTTCCAATATAAACATGTAGGTGTGCCTGGCTTTTTAGTAAACCAAGTGATCTTTGACGTCCACGAGCAACTCAGCCATCGAGGAGAACGAAAGATATACACAGCAATTACTCTGGTGGCCTAATAATGGTGACGCCGTGAACACGTTCTACAGAACCTGTATCCTGTGTGTCAGTTTCAAGGGCCCAAATGCCAACCCCATCACTCCGCTTCAACCAATGCCTACTGACAGAACTCGGAAACCGGTACATCCTAGTTATGGAAGACAAATTTACCAAAGCGACTGAATCCGAAGCACTCGCTAATCAGTAAAAGACCATTCTCCGAAGACCACTCGAGAACCTCAGTGACTGCCTGCCCGATCTGTTGAGAATAACTGTCATTGACTTGCAGTTTTGAAGAAACCTTGGATGATACCTTTTTGTTCGATTTTGACCAGCTGAGATTGATGCAACTCGCAACACCACCACCCTTGGATTTAACGCCGACCACTCTGTCTTGACGAAAGCAATCGAAATTCTCTGGCATAAATAAATGATCTAGATTTATGTCCCGAAGAAAGGTTTTTTGATGACTGACCACGCCGATAGGTTTTAACAGAGAATTTTTTAGCAGAGAGTGAAAATCGTCAACTTTGTTGAGAATTGAACGCACATTGAAAGACGAAATAGCTCGAAGTGATGTATTTGCAATGTATATGTGATATGCAGACAACAGGTCGGCCCTCTTGCTCCAACACGGCAGCTATGCCCGAAAGCGACGCATCAGTAATCAGTGTCGCATGTATTCTTGGTTCAAACGGTTGTATGATAGCTTCTAAATTCAAAAAAGCGAGTTACTTTCGTATTGTCTGCTCATGCGTAGAATTCCATTGGCGGATTTTGAAGCTCGAATACGCAATCAGCGATACCAGCAAAATTCAGTATACACCGAAATAGTATTGAATGGCTCCCATAATAGAGCGTAATTGACTGCAATTCGACGGGGACTGCGTTTCCACCAAAGAATTCAGTCATTTCTTGTCTGGGTAAAAACCAGACTTATCGACAAAAAAACCAAGGCAATCATACCTTTGGACAGCAAATTTGTTATTTCGATGGATTAACCGCAACATTGTACTCGACAAAGCGTCCAAAGTGTTGTAAGCGTCTCTCGTCATGATCATGCGTGCTTACACAATGGACAAAAATGTCATCTTGGTAAACTTCAATAGCATTAAGGCAATCCAAAATGCCATTAAGGCACTCCTGGCAAATAGCCAGGGCAACATTTAGCCCAAAAGGTAGAAACATGTATCTGAAAAACCCAAAGGGTGTATTAATTACTTTCAGAAAACTGAGATTCATCATCAAGTGGAATCTGCAGGTAGTAATCTCTTGGAGCTCTTCAGGCCAGCCAAAATGTGGGAGATTCGAGAGCGGGCAGGAAAGCGCTAGGATTAAGAGATCTTACGAGAGGTTCCGCGGAATGGTCAGCGGATTTGAAGATAAAGCCATCGTTCAGAGCATGAAGGTCTAGGGCACCACTTGGTAGATATAGGCGGCGGGTTCCTGTCAATCTGTTAAGATTTTTCCGAAGGTCACCGGGTTTCGATGTTCTGAACAGCGTATCTATAAATATTGTGTTAAGGCGATTTAACTCAGCTGTTATCTGTATCAAAATTGGTTTAATTTCGCGATACCTCCCCTGCCGATAAAGTCGTACCTTTTTTCGCCTCAGTGGTTTCAGAAATGGAGATGATATGACACAGTGGGTAAGGGATAATTCCGTGAGTGGACAATGCCTATCGTACAAAAATCGGAGATTACTATTGATATTGTCTATCTCTTTATCGAAGTCGGAATCCTCGAAAACTTTGAAATCGGTTGTGGCAACGGCATCGCTTTAATTGCACTGGTTCTGGAGGCAGTGAGGGCGAATACGCATTTTTTTAGGTTTGGGACAACATTGATGGTTTTTTTATCCTTGACATATATTTTCGGTAGACCAACAACGATGCAGTGGTCCGACTAGGCTAAAGGTGCACGTTTTCGACATGCATACAAAGAAGAATCGGGCACAAATATGTGGTCAAGAAGATTCCCTTCGCGTGTTGGAAAATTGACTATGGTATTTAGACTTAGTGTAAGAAGAGGGCTAATATGCGCAGAATTGAAATCACCACACAGTAAAATGAAAGAGTCATCCATAATTGAAGAAATAAAAGGTATAAGCGAATCATAGAACTTAGAAATGTCTGCTGTGGTAGAAGATGGGTGGATATACAAGTTAAAGCATTCGGAATTCTCTGGCATAAATGTGATCTCGATTGATGTCTTGAAGAAAGGTATTTTGTCAATATTATCAAACGAGTGTTATCGTGAGCGCGGCATTAATCGCGAGCATTTAACTACAGTTTTTTTGTATGCACTAAAATACATATAATTAGATTACTAGATAAGGACGCCGGTTATCTCACGCTAGATATGTTCAAACAATTGAAACTGTAGTTGCAATAAATTACTAAATTGAAGATTGTATATTATTATTATTGTTGCAATTATTCGGTGATTTATACAGGGGTTTAACAAACCCTACTCTCTTGAGAATTTTCAACCAACGTTTATTCTGCCTGTGATTTTTACGAGTTTGGTTAATAGTTTAATTGAATACACCATTTATAAGAAGTATGTTAGTAGTATAAAAAAAATAATAATTAATAAAACCTTTGCGAACGACAAGTTTAGGTGTAATAATTTTGTCTTCCGGTCGAAACGTTGTTTTGAAAGCAAAACATTTCAAATAAATCACTAAGGTCCTTGTTCCTTTTAAAAAACGTTCATCAAAATAGATTGTTTGTATGTTTTTAAGCAAACCTACGCGGTACTAATGGTCATAAACCCAGAGCAGCAACTCTTACACCGCTATCGTCTATTTCCGGAACAGCGGGAAACCTTCAGCATTCGATATGAGCCTCACAAGCTTCTCTGCAGACGGCCTTTGGCAAAATTGGACGCGCCTGTCAATTAAGAACGACGTCTTCATCTACAAATAAGATCGCTTCCAATATAAACATGTAGGTGTGCCTGGCTTTTTAGTAAACCAAGTGATCTTTGACGTCCACGAGCAACTCAGCCATCGAGGAGAACGAAAGATATACACAGCAATTACTCTGGTGGCCTAATAATGGTGACGCCGTGAACACGTTCTACAGAACCTGTATCCTGTGTGTCAGTTTCAAGGGCCCAAATGCCAACCCCATCACTCCGCTTCAACCAATGCCTACTGACAGAACTCGGAAACCGGTACATCCTAGTTATGGAAGACAAATTTACCAAAGCGACTGAATCCGAAGCACTCGCTAATCAGTAAAAGACCATTCTCCGAAGACCACTCGAGAACCTCAGTGACTGCCTGCCCGATCTGTTGAGAATAACTGTCATTGACTTGCAGTTTTGAAGAAACCTTGGATGATACCTTTTTGTTCGATTTTGACCAGCTGAGATTGATGCAACTCGCAACACCACCACCCTTGGATTTAACGCCGACCACTCTGTCTTGACGAAAGCAATCGAAATTCTCTGGCATAAATAAATGATCTAGATTTATGTCCCGAAGAAAGGTTTTTTGATGACTGACCACGCCGATAGGTTTTAACAGAGAATTTTTTAGCAGAGAGTGAAAATCGTCAACTTTGTTGAGAATTGAACGCACATTGAAAGACGAAATAGCTCGAAGTGATGTATTTGCAATGTATATGTGATATGCAGACAACAGGTCGGCCTTCTTGCTCCAACACGGCAGCTTTGCCCGAAAGCGACGCATCAGTAATCAGTGTCGCATGTATTCTTGGTTCAAACGGTTGTATGATAGCTTCTAAATTCAAAAAAAGCGATTTACTTTCGTATTGTCTGCTCATGCGTAGAATTCCATTGGCGGATTTTGAAGCTCGAATACGCAATCAGCGATACCAGCAAAATTCAGTATACACCGAAATAGTATTGAATGGCTCCCATAATAGAGCGTAATTGACTGCAATTCGACGGGGACTGCGTTTCCACCAAAGAATTCAGTCATTTCTTGTCTGGGTAAAAACCAGACTTATCGACAAAAAAACCAAGGCAATCATACCTTTGGACAGCAAATTTGTTATTTCGATGGATTAACCGCAACATTGTACTCGACAAAGCGTCCAAAGTGTTGTAAGCGTCTCTCGTCATGATCATGCGTGCTTACACAATGGACAAAAATGTCATCTTGGTAAACTTCAATAGCATTAAGGCAATCCAAAATGCCATTAAGGCACTCCTGGCAAATAGCCAGGGCAACATTTAGCCCAAAAGGTAGAAACATGTATCTGAAAAACCCAAAGGGTGTATTAATTACTTTCAGAAAACTAGATTCATCATCAAGTGGAATCTGCAGGTAGTAATCTCTTGGAGCTCTTCAGGCCAGCCAAAATGTGGGAGATTCGAGAGCGGGCAGGAAAGCGCTAGGATTAAGAGATCTTACGAGAGGTTCCGCGGAATGGTCAGCGGATTTGAAGATAAAGCCATCGTTCAGAGCATGAAGGTCTAGGGCACCACTTGGTAGATATGGGCGGCGGGTTCCTGTCAATCTGTTAAGATTTTTCCGAAGGTCACCGGGTTTCGATGTTCTGAACAGCTCATCTAAAAATATTTTATTAAGGCGATTTACCTCAGCTGTGATCTGTATCGAAATTGGTTTAATTTCGCGATACCTCCCCTGCCGATAAAGTCGATACCTTTTTTCGCCTCAGTGGTTTCAGAAATGGAGAAGATATAACACGGTGGGTGAGGGAAAATTGACGTATGGTATTTAGACCAAGTGTAAGAAGAGGGCTAATAGGCGCAGAATTGAAATCACCACAGTAAAATGAAAGAATCATCCATAATTGAAGAAATAAAAGGTATAACAATCGTAGAACTTAGATATGTCTGTTCTGGTAGAAGATGGGGGACATAATAGTTAAAGACTGTCACGGACTTGCAGTTTTGAAGAGACCTTGGATGACACATAACCCCAACACATTCAATAGCACTAGCTGCATAGCAGAAAACCCTTTTGTTCGATTTTGACCAGCTGAGATTGATGCAACTCGCAACACCACCACCCTTGGATTTAACGCCGACCACTCTGTCTTGACGAAAGCATTCGAAATTCTCTGGCATAAATATATGATCTAGATTTATGTCCCGAAGAAAGGTTTTTTGATGACAGACCACGCCGATAGGTTTTAACAGAGCAGTTTTTAGCAGAGAGTGAAAATCGTCAACTTTGTTGAGAATTGAACGCACATTAAAAGACGAAAGAGCTCGAAGTGATGTATTTGCGGGATAGCGACTGCGAAACAAAGACGTTTTTTAAGCCCTTCAATACCCTTAAAAAAACACCCAAATCTCAAGTAAACATTCTGCAATTATTTCTTACGAATCAGTTATAAAGGGCACTAAAACACATTTTTTTATCTCACTCTGATTGCGAACTGGGTGCATAATTCAAGTTATGGGTTTATTGTAAGCTCCAACAAATCAATGTTAGCTGCGATTTTATAAGATCAAACACAATGTTCAGACGACAACACCGAACAAAATGCAAAGCTGGTCGCTCTCGTATCTATCCTTCTTTTAAATCATGCGAACAGGGTTCATGACGAAATCTGAGAAATATTGTGCAGCTGATTGTTTGAGAGTATTTAACTTAAATAAATCAACCGAAAACATTCCACGAATGTTTTCTAAATGAAAGCTTTATCGTCTTTACAATTAAAGACTTAAAATACGACTTTTTCTACCAGATCCTAACAAAGAACCCAAATTTGACTGAAAAATAAGACTCTGCAATTCAAATTAAAGCATGCATGCCTGTTATGCTTTTGTGTAGATTCAAAATGGTCACTTAATCACTAAATTGGAAAACACTGAATCCTTAGACAACACCAATGTTTAGTTTTAAAGAGAGGATACATTGTATTTTTCAAACGTTCTTTTTAAAGTAAAACCATATTGCGTAGTTTAACAGAGTGTTTGGAGCTTTCAATTTTATAAATTGCAGGCAGCTTTAAATTCGCAACTGCAAGCACAAAGCATCGGTTTAAAATACATGGATTTGTATCGATGGCTTCGCATAATACCGTTTTGCTGGTGAAAAAAGGTATTTTAAGTTTAGCGGATTCGTTTTTATTAAAACACATGCATATTAAAATAAGCATTCTTGCTCAATTGATTGAATCAGCAAATATTCTGAATTTGCTGTTACCATTCTATTAAATTCCATTTTTCTCGATTGAACCAGAACAATTGAAATTCTTCAAAGTGCAAGGTTTTTTGTACGTTACAGTTCTCAAAAACAAATATAACCATTATTTTTTTAAAACCAGAAAAAAGGACCGTTTAAGCATATGTAATAATATTGTATGAAGGGTTGAACTAACTCTGAATATAGAATAGACAGATTGTCTGTAATATCGGTAAAACTCTTATAGCCAACCGAGACCCTTAACGAAAAGACACGACTATTTAAGAAGGCTTTTGGGGAAACGTGACAAGCAGCCATCACACCGGGCAGCCGTTCGGCGGATATCGGTTTCGAGTTCCCGCTCACCAACATGAATTTCTTGCCGATGACTTTATTTTATCAACACTGAGATGACCGGAGTGCAGATCGTCAAGAACAGATTTGCGCAGCACTGGTGGTACCACAATACGGCCTTGATAACATAGTAGACTAGAAGGTCTACTTAAATCGTCTCTTCGAGAGTAGAAATGTTGGAACTTCTTATCTGCATTTTTCCAGCCCTTTCTGAGTGCCGTTAGAATTCTCTTGAATGCCAATCGCGTCTCGGAGATGAGATCATCGCGACACGCAGGCAGTGGTTGTAGAAAGAGAGACGAGCATTCCGTTATCTCCTCAGTAGTGGGAGTTCTAGATAAGTAATCAACATGCTGGATATGTTTGGCAGGCTGATGAACCACGTCATAGGTATAGGAGCTCAAAGCGAGACGCAACCGTTGCACCATTGCTGCAAAAGCCTATAACAGTGAATTACTTGGATTGTAAATGAATTTCAAAGGTTCATGGTCAGACACAATTGTGAATCTTCTGCCGAATAAGAATGTATACAGCCGAATTACAGCCGCTAAGGCTTTGCGATGCGTTTGAGCGTATTCACGTAGAGAACAACCGCATGGATATGCAGACAACAGGTCGGCCCTCTTGCTCAAACACGGCAGCTATGCTCGAGGGCGACGCATCGGTTATCAGTGTCGAATGTATTCTTGGTTCAAACGGTTGTATGATAGCTTCTAAATTCCAAAAAACGAGTAACTTTCGTATTGTCTTTTGATGCGTAGAATTCCATTGGAAGATTGGCGTATTTTAAAGCTCGAATACGCAATCAGCGATACCAGCAAATAACGGTATACACCGAGAATAGTATTGAATGGCTCCCATAATAGAGCTTAATTGACTGCAATGCTGCGGGGACTGCATTTCTACCAAAGAATTCAGTCATTTTTTGTCTGAGTAAAAACCAGACTTATCGACAGTAAAACCAAGGCAATCATACCTTTGGACAGAAAATTTATCATTTCGATGGATTAACTGCAACATTGTAATAGACGAAGCGTCCGAAATGTTGTAAGAGTCTCTCGCCATCATCATGCGTGCTTACACCATGGACAAAAATGTAATCTTGGTAAACTTCAATGGCATGAAGGCCATCTAAAATGCCATTAATGCACTCCTGGAATATAGCCAGGGCAACATTTAGCCCAAAAGGTTGAAACTTGTATCTGAAAAACCCAAAGGGTGTATTTATTACTTTCCGCAAACTGGATTCATCATCCAGTGGAATCTGCAGGTAGGAATCTCTTAGATCAATTTTCGAGAAGACACTCGACCCCTTGAATTTATAAAGGATATCCCTAGGTGTTCGAGTTGTATATGTCTTCTTTAACAATCGGCGATTGAGTGTCATTCTGTAATCACTACATATCCCGAATGTAACACCGTCGAATTGTAGTGGTGTCCTAATAGGAGTGGCCCTATTGTGAACTGCTCACTGGAGTCAGAATATTTCTCTTCACCAATTTCGTTCAGAGGTCGTTAAACAGAGTCTCGTAAGCCGAAGGCAATAATCCTTCGCTTTAAAGACATATGATCTCCGGAAACATCGAGTTTTACTTTGGGAATTTTCATTCCACCAGTAACTCTGGTGCACTTTTGGACAATTTTTTTAACTCGGACTCAACACGTCGGACAAAACACTGCTTGCATCTTCTCCCTTCAGTCAAGAAGAGATGTTATTCGTCTGGCCTAATGGCGTATTTTTCAGACAAGACAATCACAGCTGCCATGATGGTTTCTCGGTTAAGTTGTGGTAGCTGTGCTAGGATAAGCTGTTCAAACAACTTACCTTCTCTCCACTTAGTCCTCGCAACTCGACAGATAGACAACTCGTCTTCCTCCGTATCCGCAAAATACGAAAGGTTTGTTGACAGACCCGGTAACAGCTGAATAACAGCGAAGGGTCTGAAGTAGTTTTTTCTTTTTTACGAATCCCGTCCAACCATCATTTATTGTGACTGTTGGAAAGACATCATTATCTCTGCAAGATTCCTTTCTTATGAAGAAGACGTTGCTTGTAAGACGCACATCACATTTGTTTGCTTGCGACACAAAAGGAAAAGTTGTTGACAGACGACAGATCGTTGAGACTTGCAACGCCGCGCCAATAGAGAACCGGGAAACTTACGTCCATTTGTCCGTTTTGCTCGAACTGTAGACGCCTGTCGCTTTGCCGAAGACACAGAGGCGTTTTTTTCGTGTTCTTTGCTGCCAAACAGTTTCTCTGAAAGGCGGAGAGGTTTAGCGCCTCCAGATTTTCAATAAACAAACAAAATTGGAACCGTTGAAACCTCACCCACAATCAAGGTTTAGTCGGAAATGCGAGAATCCAAGTTCCAAATAATGGACTATCTTTTGGAAAAAATCGGCGACCTCGATGAACATAATCAAAGGTGTAAATCCGGAAAAGAGTTCCTCGTTTGTCTTTAAATCTTTCTTTTGTTCTCCCCTCAGGCTAATACGAAACGAAACAGTTCGTCTTCCTTCGAACTGGACGCCTTGACGAAACGAACGACCTTTTCAAAGTCAATATATTCACGATGTGCGTTTATTGTGAAGCCTTTATCGACCTATAAGAGATTAGACGAATTTTTGCGTTCGCCAATTGGCTCGTCTTGACTATGATTGATTTGAAGGTTGCAAAACTAGGTTTATACAATAAAAATGTTAATAAGACCGTCAATTGCGTTTGATGTGATCAGAATTAATTCAAGGCATCCTAATACCATAAGCTTCTGCCACTAAACGAAAAATATTATGCATCGATAGGAGTATAGGTTGACATTTTTATGTAAAAGCATCTTTTTTTCATATATGTCTATATTATAAAACGTTAAAATCAGACAAAAGTTGGAGTTATTCTGAATGCAGAAAATATTTGCCCTCGGTACCAAAGAAATCGCAATCGATCGAACTGTCTTTTATTGTAAGGGTTTTAATCATTTATTTAAGTGTTCCCGAATTACAAAATTCGCTGAAATTGTGTGGGTTTTTGTGTTAACAAAACAATCATTTTGAAATCTAACAAGCGCTCTCTCATTCTTGCAATCAATTTGTTTCATTATATTTAAGAATCAGTTTTTACTCGTTGGTAGAAACGCATCTGTAGCATTATATTGACTCTATCCGGTTGTTCATTGTTTTAGTGATTAACCCGTTATAAAAAAATGAACTCCGGCGTTCAATTATTTTGACTTATATAAATATAAATGATAATTCAAATCTGTTTTCTTTATGACCGCAAACAGTAATTATTTAAGTAATATTATAGTCAATATACACAATGGTGTAAACCTTACACAAAAAGCTCGCAAAAGCTGCTTTGGATTGTTCTCAGACGTCCACTTGGTTTAGCAGTTCGGAAAACAAGTTCATCTTGTAAAGCTAATCCAATGTTCAAGTTTATACATATGTAGAACATAAATGACACTTAGTATTATAAGTGCTGATGTTAAACCATGTTTCTTACCTTATCTGTTTGAGGTAAAAAAAAAAAGGGGGGTTAACCTTGACACACAATTGGAAACCAACTTTGCAATTGTATGAAAGTCTTGATTACTGTCTTACTTCGTAGTCCGGCTGGACCCAGATTTGTAATACTT
>JAPUBX010001725.1:0-20829 GCA_028672205.1 Proteocephalus fallax | reverse complement strand
CTGGCCATGGAGACTATTTAAAGTGACTCTCTGTGTGACCGCGGTCGAAATTGTACTTTTAATCGGTGAAAAGGTTAACGGTATTCTAAAAAAATAGAAATCTGGTTCAAGTTACTAATGTGACCAACATTGTGTTCGTTTAAACGCTAGATAACAATCCGTTAATCAAAGCAACAAGCTTCCTAAATAGCTTATATCCCCAAAAAAACAATGAATTTACAATAAACAATGTATTTTATACATATAAATAATTCGGGCTTATTTGGGTTCCTACTTGCTGATATCAACGACAACGCCGCCTTCGATAATCTGGAGAGCATCCGGACAACCAGCAATTTTGCGCCTATTGAATCGCTTCAAATCGGTCTGCAAAGAAGAACAAAACGAAGGCAGCCATTATAGCGCGGTTGCCATGGAAACGACAATGCGTCCGTTGTCCAACAACATAGAAGTCCACGAAAGGCGAATAAAACATTAGAAGAATGTAGTGGTATGTCGAGCTGCCAGCGCTCGGTGGAACAAAGGTGCGTTGTTTGTGACAAAGATCCTCCCTAAATGTTTCATTGATTGCGTCTTTGCTGGTTGATTTGAATCGATTCACGTGGCGCTGCATTGCCGGTTGTCCGACCTTCCCCATGTGAAACATGAGGAGATCGTCAATACCACGAGAACGGATGACCGTGCCCCCTCTGAAGGAAAGGTAATGTAACACCCCTTGTTTTACTGTTATACTTTTACCTTGCAGGACAGCCGCGGGTATTCCCATTGACTTCCGTTAGGAACGCACGCCAGGCGCCACCACATAGAGTACCAGTTGCAGACCTTCGTCAAGAAGATAGCCCTGTTTACCTCTTTACCTATCACTGCACCTCGTGAACACAATCCTTATTCGGATTCCATTACTGACAACTAACTACCTCCACTTTTTTATCCCTTTTGATAATCATATAGTTATTATACTATTTATTCGATACGAAAGCCTTTTCTATCTTCTTGCCTGAAATATGCCGAACCACAGTCGCAGCCCAGGCTCTCCAAACCAGGAAGGCGCTACATTGGTATGAGAAGTGTCGACAGAGAAACCCCAAAATAGCACCGAATTATTTTTTATACATGAAATATATTGTTCAAACATTTTTTTAGAAAGCGTGCTGCTGTTAATAACGTGTTTTTTATGTCGCTTTTAAAGGAACAAAAAGTTAGTTACTTTAAACTGATTTCTTACTTTCTACGCAGCCACGAAGGCCAGCATAGGAAGTGGGAACATGTTAATAGAATAGGAACAAAAAATAGCCATTTTCTACTTTTTTCTCACCAGTCTCGATTTATCGTCAATTTTTATCATTTACCCCCTTTTCTACACCTTGTTTCTTTATCTCCGTATTCTCCTATGACATGCTTTACAGTTTTTTCGAGCGTAAAATAATGATTCTTTGTCTCATTGCTGCGTTCCAGTTTCGTTTAGCGACCGGCATCGTGTCCAGATGTTTCGAGCGTATGTATTAGATGTGAAAATTGAGTTTTAGTTCGCATGCTTTGGTTAAACTTAAAAAAAACATATAAAAAAACGCTATATTTTCTTAATATTATACAATTTGACTGGTTTTAGTCCGTGCAATTCAGTAAATAAATTCATGCTACTGAATTATCACGTGTAAACAGTATTAAACCGCTAATATTCAGTTTATAAAAATTAACATTGAGGTAAATTACATTGGTAATGAAACCAGGTGTACTATGTGGGCGGATAGTCGTTATATTTATGAGTTTTGGCCATCGTGGTAATCTGAAAGTGTTTTGTGGATTTACACTTAGATAAACTTTAATAAAAGGGAGGGGTCACTTAAAATACGAGCCAGCTTATCAGTACCAATACACTGTTTCGTAACTGCTTAAATCAAACGATTATTATTGAAGATAAACCGGTGTAATCGTAAGAAACTGTATATGAGGCTTAAACGTTTATTAAATATTTATAGGCCAGCGTTCAAAAGAGAGCGTACGAAAATGAGACTCTAACAAAGGTTATTAAGAAGCCTACCTGTAGCCCTCCTAAACCGTCTACGACTTCTCTTTCACACGCACGTCTTTTTTAAAAAAATGAACACCAAAATGTCGCCATGTTGTGACAATCAAGATGCCACGGGATAGTCGTCTTCTATGACGGCAAAATCCCTAATCTTGTTCATCTAGCGTGAAGTTTCATACTCTCTCCCTCAATACAGGAGAAATGTAGCGCATTTACGTTTATCAAGAATCTGTTATTCGAATCTCATGCCTTGACTTAATCTGTAAACATCGTCTGAATTTTCATTGGCTCATAAATCTAAAGGACCATGTATAAAAACAAAAGAAGACTTCCCAATAAATGAGTCTGTTCGGGTAATTCTCTAGAACTCATTCAGCGTCTTAGGCCTTTTTAATTTCTTTCGTTTGGTGGGGATCGCTGTGGCGGGTGATAACAATTTGGTTCAGAAAGAGGGTGTCGTTTCTAGAAAAGGGTTAAACCCATGAAGCCCAATAGACGCCGCAATGCGGTAGGGACCACTTTTGAAACACACACCAATGAAAAACTGGCACACTGCCAATGTGAAACCAACGCAATAAATCTATTCCTTGATAATTAAAATAACTGTTGCATATTGTAACCCCCAGAGCCCATCATGCGCAAATGGGACGCTGCATTCTATCAGCCAATCGTTCCGTGGGAAGGTAATCTGCTATGACGGCGACGATTGCCATTTTATTAATCAAGAGTGAATAAACTAACTTTCCCCTCAGTCTATTCATTACTCAAGGCCACAGCTGTGTCGACGTCATTTTGTTATGGCTGACTGGGACGTGCCCGTATTCAAAGTTAATCGCGACAGATAGCCGCCTCCTCAGTGTCCGATGGAAGAGCGTCAAAGAAAAGTGCGCATGAGCAAATAGAACCGGTTTTATTTGTTTTGGATTTGAAACAAGAACTCAGTTTACCTAACCAACTTAACTTCATGTGAAATTCAGCGCGTTAATAACGATCTCGTGTTGACCTAAACAGCTTGAGTTCTGTAAAAAATATCTGTAGATCCGTCAAAAAGTTGGAGTCCTGGATTCAAAAACCACATCTGATGCGACCAAATGTTACAACCCGTAGCAAAACCAGCATAACATGTAGGCGCTATCTGTCAACCAGTATACGGTTATTTTACGAATGAAGTTCCATCCATGCAGAAACTGGAGAGAAACGTCAGGAATAAATTCGAAATTTGCGACAAAAACTGAAATAAAAATCGTTGTTTTAGCTTCGCCGTGCAGCAGAGACGATTGACCGATGTTATCGACAAAAAATCTGAATTGTGCCGACGTATTGTACTTTTATGTAGATGTTTTTCCAGTTCACCTAGTGCTAGGTAACGCGAGGAGACGGATAGCCCGTGCTTCTGCGTAGCAAAACCGCGATAAGGCGGTCAACAGCTCAAATGAATCATCATTACATATTAAAACAATGTGGGTGATCCCTTAAATCCTTAAAATTGGCTGCTTAGCTGGTGTTTGACCTTTATCGGGATGCAAACCTATCGCAAAATACACAGCAGTATATTAATAAGACAGAAGCAAACAAATAATTGATGCAATTTAACAATATTTGAAATTTAAAGTAACACACGTTAAGAAAATTAATGACGAATGAACGGTTAAACCATCGAATTGGCGCCTTCGCCAGCCCCCTGTCTTTGCTGAACACCGCTCTCGCCAGAACCAGACCAAAGGTCGTTAAAGACGTTCTTGGCGACAGAAGCCGTCAACATTTCCTTGAATGTGACGCCCTCTCCCACGATTGGAGTGCCTCGGAACCGACACCGCAAGAAGCCGTAAGCGTTGACGCCCGTTGCAAGGAGACCAGACAACGCAACAATGGACCAGGCCAGTTTGAGCGAAAAGATCGCAACGATGGTCAACATTGCCCAGATCGGCGGAAAGGTCAACAGGCCGATCCAGAAGAGCCGTGCTGCCGTCTTTCTGCTCGCCTGCTCCCGTCGACTGATAGGGATGTCGGATTCTGACGAAGAGGAGGACTCGAACAGCCAACTAGAGGCCCCAGTGGAGCCATCAATAGAGTTCCACCAACGCAAGCCGACGAGGAGGCGGCCGCTAACGTTTTTAACGATCCAGAAATCGATGGCAAAGAGGCAGAGGAGGACGACAACAGGGGCAATGAAGGCGGTAGTGAACCAGGTGCAGAAGAGGTAAAAGATTAACTGCGTCGTTGTTGGTCTACCGAAAATTTATGGCAAGGATAACAAAAACAATTCACATTGAGCCAAAACGAAAGGTTTTCGCGGATTCCGGCCTGGATAAAGAAATAGACATATTAATGGGTATATCCGAATTCTGTACGATACGCACTGCCTACTAATGGAACCATCTTTAACCCCCCCCCGTGTTGTATCATCTCCATTTCTTAAATAATTGAGGCGAAAGAAGGAAGGGCTCTGTCGCCAGGGAAGGTAACGAGAAATTAATGCAATTTCAATCATGATTAAATCTGAGTTTAATCGCCTGGATTATAATTTTAAGATAAGTTGTTCCAACATCGAAACCCGGAACTTCTGGACAAATCTAAATAGATTGACAGGAACCCGTAACTCATATCTACCGAGTTGTGCCCTAGACCTTAATGGTCAGCATGATGGCTTTATATTCGAATCCGCTGACAATTCCGCGGTGCCTCATGTCGGATCTCTTAATTAAAGCGCTTTGCTACCTGCTCACGAATACAAAATTTTGGCTGGCCCCAAGATCTCGACAGCGACGGGTCCGGACGGGGTCTCCTCCGCGGTTCTTACATTCGGTCACACGAGATTTCTCCAATTGTCACACGGTTTGTCAATTATTTGTTTCGATAATGCTACTTTCCTTTGGAATTGAAAGATGTCGCTATAACATCTATTCATAAACCAACGAATGGTAAATCTCTTCGACCAATGCGTAGGTTATACCGTTTAATACTCACAAGAACACCGGCATATTGCAATTCGGCTATTCCTTATGTGTCACGATTTTTAGTTTTACGAGAGCAGGTGAAGCAGGAACTAAAAGACAATTGTCATATCTAGTAGTTGCTATGCTGTCTTGCTGCATGCTGAACGTTATGGTCCTCGATAAAGCTTCTACGATTATTATTATTTGCATTATGATTCGGCAGTTATGAATAAAAAGCTGGCGTTTGATGTAAAAATGCTAACTTAACATTCTGTCGTCTTGGTTGAATTTTATGGAAGCAACGGTTTATTGGGGATATTTTTATTTTCGAAAACACGAAAGTCTAGTTGTTAGATCGTTATTCAACCAGGATTAAATTTTTACCTGCGCTCGGTCCGGAACAAACGAACCGGTTCTATTCTACACAACCTGTCAAAGAAAACAAATTGCTTTAAAGATCTTTTTATTTCGACAAAATCTTTTATATTCTTATTTCCTCAAATGCAACAATGAAATTCAATTCAATGTAAAGAAAAATTAATTGATGTTGAGCACTTGTGTAATTTCGCGAGCTAATCACTTATTCTCATTCCTTGGTCTAATATTCTTGTCCTTGACATACCAACTCTTGTGTTTTTTTATATTTTGCTCTTCTAAAAAAATTAACCTTCTTCATAGGCAAGACATTTTCGTTTAATGTTCAAGAATCGGTTGTCTCTTGTTGTCTTCGTACATTTCTAAAGGAAATTGTTTATACAAACAAAAGGATTGACATAGACGTATTAATGCAGAGATCCATAAGAGAACGTTCTCTGGGGTGTGTTCAGAAACTATTAGTTCCGCCAAAAAGGGCTAATGTGCTTGCATAATAGATATTTTATATTACTCGGGGTCCAACTGCAAAGCCTTTTTGCAAACATCAGTTTACTCGCGCAACCAGCAAACACACGGTAAAGTCATCAAGTGGAGATAAACAACAATACTTTTACTAATTCATTCAGACAAATAGAAATGTCCGGAAATACGATATCTTTGTATTACTATCCGACGCCTTCTTTTTAAGAAAAACTGCGAGTCACGCTGTGCTTCTGGGATGCATAGTATGTCTATCAGACGACGCAGAAATTGGTATAAGGATGCCCTTAGATCTATTCTGATCTCAGCAGCAGAAAAAATGGTTATTTGAAATTCTGGTAATTAATTAACTTAATTCCACATCTAACGGAATTGACGGTTATATTCCCATTTTAATAAAATAAACTGTTTTTTCCACCAGGAAATTATGACGCGATTGATTTCACCCCACGCAATCCAAATCGAATGATAATTTTGGCAGTTGCGAATTATAAGCTGCTTGCAGCTTTTGTCCACTTGACGCCCAACAATCGGGTCAATCTTTCTCGAAGCGAAACAATGGGGGAAAACTAAAGTCTCAGTCAACGCACATTGGATGGGTTTTGGCAACGCGATTTTCGCTACTCGGTGAGCACATCGATAAGCACCTAGTCATCGATGGTGGACACCTCCGTATGTCCTGGAAATTATTCCCGAGGAGGTAGACTTCACGTTTCTCGATTGCGTTATTGTTGTATTTCGATAGGATCCTTGACTTTGTCCTTGACTACGCTTACACGGTCTTTTATGTTTTTACACGTTTGATTGGCTGCATTGGAGTCGCCGAGTTGTCCAAAAAGGCGACCCCGGCCAGTGGACTCACATAAACCCAATCAGAACGACTTTTATATTGTTTGTTCGCCTCGAAGTGCACCAGAATAGCCTGCTCGCTTTCGGTGCGTAGATGTATTGATGGAAATTATTATTTCTTCGAATTTGTGTTGTTGGACGAGTGACACAATTGCGTTTCTGTGGTCACCGTGGTGTTGTTTTTTAAAGACAAAAAGTTTCCCTGAATTGTTTTTATTGTGGTTCTTTGCAGGTTGATTTGAAGCGATTCACGTGGCGCCGAATTGCCGGTTGTCCGGATGCTCTCAAGTCGATCAACGGAACTGCAATTCAAGCAGTCTAATCGAAAATTTGAATAATTGTCGATTCAATCACTTCAGCAACGATATGATAATTTTCATACGCATTTGTTTTATTATACACTCATATGACCATAATTATTCTTTTAAATTAATTTTTTCACAGCTATTACCGGTTTTTAAACCGATCGGTGATTTAAGCAGTTGCCAGATGGTCTTACAAATGAAATAGACGGTTAAAAATCGGAAACGATTATTTTTATTTTTCTGCCGTTTACACATGGATTCAAAAGAGTATTTTCTTAAGAAGACCGCTATGATAGTTCCTTTTATTAACGCTCAAGGCGTTCGTATTTCATTGAAAAGAATCTGTGTCAATGCAACTTAATGAAATTAACAAAATTATGATGATTTACACGCTGATTAGTTTGTCTGCGCTCATGAGTTAACCGATTTACTGAACTTCGAAATTGTAACAGCGAACAAAGCAGCGTTTCGCTAAGCTCATTGGTTTCGAGACGAATATGCGCGCACCTTAACAATCCGCACGCACGACTACACAACTCCGTAAACACGCTATTAAATGCATTTAATTTTGTAGCTCTTAACATTGAACGACTTAACTCCTTACCATGGGTTCTGCGCAAACTGTCCCGACTGCAACCTCATTGGACCTACACGGCGACCTTAGGGCACATAAAAAGAGCGGACGCCACTGCGATTTACGATTGAGGTGAGCCAAAAATGGTATAATCTCCTATCTCTCTAAATTGTATCGTAACAATTAAACAGAATATTTGTGTTGTCGTATAAACTTTTGTTTAAGTCTTAATCTTGATCTGGACAACGGTAACCCTTTAAGAAGAATGCACGTGATTATTTAAATAGCTAGAGTCTTCTATTTGAGTCAAATTTGGGTAATACGTTTTAAGCATAGATACCATGACGATTACCTTTTCATTTCGTACGATTTCACCGCCTGTACATTGTGTTCGATGTCATTGAATGCTTTATCAAATTTTCTACGTTGATTAATTCATCGTACAAGATGTAAATTGCCTCAATCGATTCGAAAAGGCGCCGCCAAATATTACTGTGCAATGTTCTGTAATGGATTATTGTGTTTTCTGTTTTTCTATAAGAAAACAATGGGCATGCAATTGTTAAAAAGGTTAATAAACAGACACTCCTGAATGTTCTTGTTGACAATCTACATTAACACTACCAAAACGTAGATTTAACCAGGTTTGATCCTGTCAATCCAAATAATATCACGTGATTTTTATCAATAAAAAAAATAAATGAAATTATTCTCTTTTTTTTAATCAGCCTTTTACTTCCATTTCTTGTCTTTTCTTTTATCTTACTCCTTAAGGCGTTTTTTATCAATATAGTCCTATTTCTTGCTTCTCCTTTTTCTTGACATTATCTTCTGTTTCTCTTAATTATTTGACTAAAAAAGTCTTTTTTTTGGTTATTCTCTTCTTCTCAATAGATCCTCCTTGTCCTTAAATTCTTCTACAATTTTGTCCTTTTTTTTCTCTTTTACAATGAAGTTCTATTATTAAAAACGAGGCTTACCTTTGTAAACTCCTTCTCGTTCTCGAGCTGAGTCTACTCATTGTTTTCGACTTTTATACACTTCTTTTCTTATGATTTATGTTCTTATTCCAATTATACTCTTCCTTCTCCTGATTAACTAATACTTCTATTTTCTACTTTTCGTAATTCAAATTTGCCTATGTCTCATTAAACGTTAAGTTTCATTTAACGTTCAAAACAGTTTGGTTTCGCTGCAAACGGCGTATGTTCTCACAAAACGAAAATTCTTCAAATATTTTCTGTTTTCTTTTGAGAGTAGCCTTTGAACGACGACAATCTTGCGATCCCATTTGATAATAATCGGAAGAAAATCCATTTAGGGATCACAACAAAAAAACATGTATAGTTATCAAGAAGATTTGGACATGCACGTTTAATAATGTCTTTATTTGTTCCGCTTATTAACGAACTATCATTTAAATATCCAATCGATTTTGTTGAGCTAAACAATAACGTCAGTACGTTAATCATGCTTTCTTATTTGTAATAAAAACGAAATACTATGGTGATTCATGCACCAAGCGTGAGAGAATCGCAGACTGAAGAAATATTTTTAGATTGTTTACAATGAATGCGGGCATTGTGTAACTTACAATGTCTACACGTCTACCGCGCTCTAAATTCAAATATTAGCAATTGGAGCATACTCGTCATAAAGGGTTGGTTTTTAGTTAAACAAAATAACAACAAAAGGCAATCTGACACTGACAAGACTCTTACTCGCATGTCTGTACAGTCTTAAGACTTCCTGAACTATTGATCGCAATGACGCATTAACTACACCTATCTCCATTCACACCCACATTTAATTTCGGCCGTTCTTGTTGGAATTGAACGGTATGGACGGCGCATTGCCTGCCCGAGCTGTAGAGAATCACCTTGCGTCTTGCATGGATGGCACAAAGTCAGATCATCCGCGTATTTTATTAGTGTCGCGTCGTGAGGGGACCGAAGGCTCGACGTGTAGTAGTTGAACAGGAAAGGAGATAGCACAGCGCCTTGTAGTACACCGCAGTTATTTAGCAAGGAGGTTGAGGCTTCATTTCCGACTCTGACATGTTGACGTCGATTGGAAAAATAGTTTTGAAGCCAATTAATCAACCATCCTTCAACTCCATCTTCACATAGGTGAGAGAGGAGGCGGGACCGTGAGATTGTGTTGAAGGCAGAGGAGAAGTCCAAGAATACTCCCTTCACGGCTTTCGCTCCGGCATCAAGTGAAGAGTGGAGTGTGTGCGATAACGTAGCCACGGCGTCTAGAGTGCTTCTATTTGATTTATAAGACAAACTGGAAAGGGTCATCGGCAGCTTTAAGCGTGTCATCTAATTTAGAGAGGAGGTGCTTCTCAATCACTTTTAACCACACGGATGAGTTTGCAATAGGTCTGTACTTCACAGGTCCAGCGGAGCCATTGGCCGGTTTCGGAATGGGTGTTATAGCGACGTCTCTCTATTCCGAAGGAAAGGAACATTCCCTAACGAATGATTTACAAGCTGGGTCACAATTGGAGAAATCTCGCGGTGACAGATTTTAAGAAACGCGGATGCGACCCTGTCGGGACCAGCCGCGGTGGAGTTATTGAGGCCAGCCAACATTTTGGAGATAGAGGATTCGTGAGCGGGCAGGAAAGCGCTGGGATTAAGAGATCCAACTAGAGGTACCGCGGAATGGTCAGCGGATTTGAAGATAAAGCCATCGTTCAGAGCATCAAGGTCTAGGGCACCACTTGGTAAATGTGGGCGGCGGGTTCCAAAGCTCACCTGGTTTTGATGTTATGAACAGCTCATCTACAAATATTTTGTTAAGGCGATTTACCTCAGCTGTGATTTGTATCGAAATTAATTTAATTTCTCGATACCTCCCCTGTCGACAAAGTCGTTCCTTTTTTCGCCTCAGTCGTTTCAGAAATGGAGAAGATATTACACGAGGGGTGAGGGATAGTTCCGTGAGTGGACAATGCGTATCGTACAAAAATCGGAGATAACTATTGATATTGTCGATCTCTTTATCGAAGTCGGAATCCTCGAAGACTTTGAAATCGGTTGTGGCAACGGCATCTCTTAAATTGCACTGGTTTTGGAAGCAGTGAGAGCGGATACGACTTTTTTTAGGTTTGGGACAACATTGATGGTTTTTTTATCCTTGCCATATATTTTCGGTAGACCAACAACGATGCAGTGGTCCGAATGGGCTAAAGGTGCACGTTTTCGACATGCATACAGAGAAGAATCGGACACAAATATGTGGTCAAGAAGATTCTCTTCGCGTGTTGGAAAATTGACTATGGTATTTGGACCAAGTGTAAGAAGAGGGCTAATAGGCGCAGAATTGAAATCACCACACAGTAAAATAAAAGAATCATCCATAATTAAAGAAATAAAAGGTATAAGCGAATCATAGAACTTAGAAATGTCTGCTCTGGTAGAAGATGGGGGGATATACAAGTTAAAGACTGACACAGACTTGCAGTTTTGAAGAGACCTTGGATGGCACATAACCTCAACACATGTAATAGCACTAGCTGCATAGCAGAAAACCTTTTTGTTCGATTTTGACCAGCTGAGATTGATGCAACTCGCGACACCACCACCCTTGGATTTAACGCCGACCACTTTGTCTAAACGGAAGCATTCGCTATTCTCTGGCATAAATATGTGATCAAGATTGATGTCCCTAAGAAAGGTTTCTTGTAGACAGACCACGCTGACAGGTTTAAAAAGGGTCGTTGTTAGCAGCGAGTGAAAATCGTGAACTTTGTTGAGAATTGAACTCACATTAAAGGACGCAAGAGCTGGAAGTGATGTTTTGGCGGGATAGCGACTGCGAACAGCATTAAGCGAACCAGCTTGATCGGTCAATTAAAGCCTCATTATGAATGCGAGAAGCATATCGATTAATTGATGCGTTTTTATAAAATAACCTGTCAGACAGCGATTTGCACTTAAGAAGGGACTCAGATAGAGTTGCGTCAACAATCAAGTGTTTCCGGTATTCAGTCAGCTGTTTTCGCGAGTATTTTCGTTTTGTCAAGGGTAAATCCATAACATTGGTGAGTTTAAACAGAGGAATTTTTTGTTGCTAAATGTAGTAAAAAGATCGATGAAGATGTTTTGACATAACAGTTTTTTATATAATAAAGCAAAATAATTTCTTTTTTGATGATTGTGGCCGTCAAAAGCCCCGCACCAAAAAAATATATACAAACAGGCTTTCTTCTTATAAAGGTTGCAGTAGTTTGATAACGCTTTTAATTTCAATGGTGAACCCATACTTCTATCGATGTATAATAATTTTCAGGATGCCTTTGAATCAATTTGGATCTTAGCAAAAAACCTTTCTAAATAGGAAATAATAAATCACTTAAATTACACATAAAACGGAATTGACGGTCGCATTTACATTTTAATCAAATAAACAAGTTTTGCTACCAGTATATGTTTGCAGTTGAAATCAAAAGAAAAGCAATTTGTCTACTCAACGCCCAATACTCTGGTAAATTTAGGTAAACACGAAAATATAGGCGAACGCCGAAATCTTTTTAATTTCTTATAGGTCGATCAAGTTTGCTAGCTTCGTAAAAGCATCATCTTCGAATTCAGACCAACTGTTCCGTCTCGTCTTAACCTGGGTAGAATACAACAAGAAAAAACTTGAAGACGAATGAGGAACTGTTTTCCGCATTTACATATCTGATTAGCTTCATCGACGTAAAAAATGTGTCCCAAAACGCGGTCAATGAGTTTGAACGTGAATTCTCACAATTTCGAGTTTGGTAAACTCATAGAGTTCGCTAGGCAGTGTGAAAAAAACGTTTCGCGCGGTCTTGGGGGTAAACTTCAATCTGCTAGTAGCTGAACGACAGGTTCAGCGATGTAAAGTTCTTCTTATGCGCCATGACCGCTAACTAGTAATCCATACGGGGTAGGGAAAAAGCATCTTTGGTTGTGACGGCGTTGAGGCCCCTGAAATCGATGCATAGCGTCAGGGAATTTTGTAGAATTTTTTCGACGATTGTGTTGAGTTCGTCGCGGAGGTTGAAGGGTATTCTTCGCAATGAACGTGTTGGGGGTTTCAGGAATTTGTGTCTATTCGTTCGACATTAGTCTGGTAGGATCTGCTCGATGGAAGAGGGTTCAGTAGGTCGGGGGTGGCTGACATCTTCGCCACTGAGGTCGCGTGTCTCCTTGTCATTGGTCAGGAGTAGACATCTGAGTGTTTTGGAGAAATTAATGGTCGGCACATTTTTCCTCAAAATATTACAGCAAACGATAAGTTCCACTTGATCTCGAGGAAGGCACAAAATGGTGGTGCAATGTTTGGCCATTCAGAGTGACAGGGATTGTTAGAGAACCGAAAATCGTTAGGTCGGAGTTATTTGCTTTAAATTTGATTTAAAGAAATTTGAAGAGGATTAGTCGTGAACCACGCATGAATCGTTAATTGATAATGAAGAGACGGCTGCACCAGTGTCTACTAGGAAGCTAGACCTTTTTCGCAGCATTCTTCCTGTAAATGTAAGCAGTTTAAAACTCGTTAACAGTTGGGTTAGAACAGATTAAGGTACGTTAGGGTTACATTTGTTGTGGCCACACGCTCTGGCGTTTCTGCCGAATTCAGAGCAGTAGTGGCAGCTTGGGTTCCTAAGATGAAGACGCGCGTACTTCGTTGGAGGCGTTTCGAGTTTAAGAAAACGTGTTGGTCAGTTGCGGTGGGGTGTGGATTACCGGTGGTAGGCCTGTCAGTTAATAATATTTATAATAATAATAATACTATTGGCTTAATTAAAATCACAAGGACCAAAACTTTCAACAATAAACAAAAATGTTACAGGAAGTGACGATTATACGTAGAGAAAGCAGAATAAGTTAAGAAGTTACATCAAGGTAAAAAAGCAAGAAAGGCTAATTTAACCCACGAAGTATATAAAGTTTGGCGAACGGGAAATGTTGGCCATTAAAAGGCCCTATCACAAAACGCGCGCCAAATATATCGTCCAATACTTACCAGAACGGCAACCTTTGGCAGGTATTAAAACCATGCATGCAGCCAGTGGCGTGCGTTATAAAATAGCATTTTATAACATGCACCTTAAAGTTCGCAAATAAAAATGCGAACAAATTGTGGACGTGCATACGAATTACGGCCAAAAAATACTTGGAGACTTTTAATTTTTTTTAACTTTCCCATATAATGTTATCAACTGCTTACACTCTACCTTCGGGGAATACCAAAATGGCTTTATTTACCAGGTGGACCATCTCTACCGACCTATCTGACTCTTACACTAAACCAAAAAGCCTTTTCCATTCAGGCGTTTTAAACGACAACTGTTCTCTTAACTTAGTAACTGATTCATTTCTGATTATATTTTAAAAAGTTTGAATTATTTGTTAGTTATAGTTAAAGAAATCGGTAAAGCCAATACTAAAGAGATTATGGCTGTTTACATATGCTAATAAAAAAAATACCACGTAAATCTATCTCATCTGAACCGAGAGAGTCGCGATAGAGGTTTCGTTTCTTAACACTGTATAAGTGATAAAAGAACTGTTACCCGTAACGAAAATTCTGTGGTCTGGATCATCTTTAAGGTGCTATTGTCACAAAAAGAAACTTTTAAAATTCAATATTTAAAAATCCCGCATCCTTCGCTTTCAGTGCGAAAGCATAAATATTCGGTCGTGACGGATCTGATTTTGTTTAAATAACGGCCACCATAAGATTTGTTTAGATGAATTGTACTTAATTCCCCTTTTTGCAAAAGATGTTGATTCAGTTAGATTCGGAAGACTGTTACTAACATGGCTATGCAATCTCTAGAATGCATAAGCAATTGAACGCAATGAGGAAATACATACACCCTTCCCCATCCATATACATATTATTTCGTCGCCGTGCCACAATCACGCTATGACCTTGAAACTGGGTTTTATTGAACCCACAACAGATTCAGAACATTGAAGATACGGTTTAAATATGAAAGCAATAGTAATTAAACTAGGTTTTTTTATTTTAATAATTGTAGTGGCTTTATTGAGGTAACGAGGACTGAAAGTTTCACCAGTAAAAAAGGCAGTTTAACAAGTATTTCATGTGAAAATTATCTTTTAGATCCTGATCGCCTGATCTGCTGAAAGTAAAAATCGCGACAAAAAATAAAAGATTGAATTGTGACATGCCGCCGTTCTTGTGGGTATTGAATGGTATTGCCTACGCATTGGCCCAAGAGATTTACATTTAGATAAACTGGAATAGATGAGATTGGATGGATATACAAGTCAAAAACGGTCACAGACTAGGAGATGAATTCACTTTGCAGACTGTTATAAATAAACCCTTTAAGCTATTCAGGACGAACTTTCACAATTTTTTTGGGCATAATCTTGCCAAGGCTATTTTCCAGGATTGCAGTAATGGCATATCGGAAGGCTTTAATAATATTCAAATTTACCAAGATGACATTATTGTTCATGGTGTAAGTAGAAGCCATCATGACAAGAGACTCCAACTATGTTTTTTTCGAATATAAAAAAAATTCATTGGTGGAAATTCAGTCCTCGTCAAATAGTATTGAATAACGCTATATTATAGGGACAATACAATACTATTTGCGGTTTTTACTAAAATTTGCTCGAATCGCTGATTGCTTATTTGGACTTAAGAATGCGCAAACCTTCCAAAAGAATTCAATTTGTGACATAACGAAAGTTACTTGCTTTTTTGGAATTCAGAAGCTATCCTCGTGACTTGGAAAACCCATAGAAAATAAGGGTGAGAATTCACATTGATACTATAAAGGAGAATAGAGCCAACAATAGTAGAGGTCGTGAGGGAAGATTTCTTTATCGATACGCCAACAGGAAAGGATATGAATCTAAAGTCTAATGAGGATTAGAGGCGTTGTCGTTGATATTAAGGCAGACCTTAAATAATATATAAAACAAGTTTAGTTACCAGGTGCAGAAACCATTAATGAAGCCAGTGGCGGGCGTTATAAAATACCATTTCATAACATGTACCCGAAAGTCCGCAAAAAAATGCGTGCAAATCGAATGGTTATACTTGGAGACTTTAGAAAATATATTTTTATAACTTTCGCAAACAATATTATCAACTGATTATACTCTACCGTTTAAAAAAGACAGTGTTTACCGACCAATCTGACTCTTAAACTTCAAAATAAATCGCCGTGATTATCTTTTCAGCATCGACCGTGAAACTGGGTGTGATTGAACCCACAACAAATAAAATATTAAAGTGATAGTCATTAAACTAGGGATTTCTTTTATTTCAATACGGACCAACAAGGACCAATTAAATTCGGCGTGCAATTTGTGCTAGCACTCTGTTGAATCTTACAACTTCGACACAAGGTATAACGTGACGGTTTTAAAAGGATAGCAATTATTGAAATTGTGTTCCGCTTTTTTAATTATTTAAACAACAACTGCCTTGCGTAGACCGTTAAATGGTCCATTTATTAACGATTAAAGCATTTCTGTTTCATATAACAGATTATGTTTCAATGAAATAAACGAAATAATTTAACAATTCTCGCTACTTAACACGTGCATTAATTACACGGTATTTAAAATCCGTCGCATACATTTAAATTTCTAGAAAAATAGAAACGATATCTTTATAATAATTTCAACTTTTCGATTAACCTTTCAATTTAAAAAAAGATACTCGAATTGAGTTTGAGAGTGCCAATCAACGTTTTACAAGAAACCGATTCATTCATAATTCTCCGCTTAACTTTATGAACGTTTTAAATTTATTCTTTTCAAGTAATGCAAAAACAACGTTTTAGTAACTCATTAATCTAAACTACTTCTCAGGAGAAGTATCACGTCTTTTTAATAGTACAATCAGGGACTCTAGTTACAAACATAAAACTCTACTCATACTATTTAATCTATAACCATTTGTCAGCATTGCTGCATTACCGAATGAAAACCCCGATTTGTCTGTCATACGCATTTGCGTAAATGTAACACCAACCAAAGGAGCCATATGCTGAGCTGATTGGTTTCGGAGACACGTACGCACGCCTCGTAATACAGGAGACACACGATTGAAAACCCCCTAAAACGCGATTTAATGCATCTAATTTTGAAGTTCTAAAGCTTAAACTAAACTCCTTAACATGAGTACTTCACAAACTGTCCCGACTGCAACCTCATCGGTCTCTTTTGACGACCCTAACGACTTCAACAACAGCGGACGCAAATGCGACCTAAAGACAGAGGTGAGCCAATGAGTGAACAGTATAATCTTAAATCTTCTAAAATTATATAGTCACTTTTAAACTAAACATTGGTTGTGTCTAAGGATAAAGAATTTTTCTAAATTAGTGGTAAAGTCACCCTAGACCATAATTGATCTTGACAAAAGTAACGCTGAAAGGCATACACGCTGAACTTTGAATTTAAAAGTCTCCTATTTGAGTCAAATCGGGTTACTGTATGCAGATCACGTAATTAAATTGTTTTGGAACTCATTTATTCTGGAGCCGATATAGCCGATAATCGATAACAGAAATTGACGGCGAAACCTATTTGTTTTACGTTATGATTATCTTGATTTTAGTTATGTATAAAAAACATAATGTTTTTATAAACTGAATAATTTCTTGCTATAATTTTGGATCATTTTGGCTTAAACATGAACTTTTGCACGCATTCATTGCTACGCATCGTTGTTCTTCTATGACGCCACGACCTTGAATCATTCTATCGACGCATGCTATGTGATACTGAATAATTCGGAGCAAAGTGAACATATAGGGTATGGTGTAGCTAGTGTGCAATCTCCAGTTATGTCATATTCTTCTTTCTGGTGGTCGTTTTTTAAAAGAATACCCTAGGCGTACAATTGTCCGAAAATTGATAAACAGAGACTTCGTGTAAAGAATAGACCTACTTAATAGCTGTCAACAAAATTCGATTTAAATTTTTACGAAAAACACGGTAGTAAAATTGGATTGATATTTGTCTAATTTATTCTATTTCCCACTTGACTCTTCCTTTTTCTCTTATTCATTTTTTTCTTCATTTTCCTCATATAAGTAATTTCGGCCTATTACGTCGTAGCAATTTTTAAACCGTTTGTGCAATGATACAAATGTTGACAAAGCTAGAGTTGGTTGACTGTTACAAGCATGTCTGTGCCATCTCCAGATTTCCTGAGCTATTAAACGCAATGACGCACCCTTCTTCATTTACACCCACATTTCATTTCGTCGTGTGCCACATACACGTTATGACCTTAGAACTGGGTGTGATGGAACCCACAACGGCTTTAGTGCACTGCACATGTTCAACAATAGTTGAAATAAAGCATTCAAACATAGGCAAAAGCTGCCAGTCCCTTTGTAAATTGTTTGCCCTATTTAAACAAGATTTTTTTTATAAAGGTTATTATTTGAGTTGTTTTTAACTAATGCAAAGGAAAGTCTATTTTAAGTACGAATCGAAGTATTTATTTTCTGGATTAATTAAATCAAATCCTCAAATCCTTGTTCATAATAAAAAAATCTATTTTTATATAAAATATTATTCAATTTAATCATCAACCCGTTTATATCGAAACATAATTTCTGTCTATCGGGCGAGACAGTAATTGGGATCGAGATATTTAAGAATCTATTCATTTAATTCAACATCGAACTAAATTAACGGTCGAATTAAAATGCAACATGCATATTACAAACCGGGTAATGGAATCCGATGCAACCGAAATCGAGCGATAATGGAAACAGTTTAAAATTAAAACACGTTGTTTCTCTTTAAAAGCACCGCCAACGACTCCTTGTTTACGGCAAGGCAAAAACCAGTGACGATGAAACTGATTTTGTCCACACTTTGCCGCAGTTCGAGCAAGACGGGCAAATGGATGTTCGTTTACCGCTTCTCCAAGAGCGTGGCGTTGCCAGTCTAAACGGTAAGTCGCCTGCCGCAACTTTTTCCACTAGTCTCGTAAGAGAGACAGGTCACATCGCCGTGGTTTTGGTCTTTCAGGCAACGTCTATTTCATTGGTGGAGCATCGTGGAGCGATTCAGATGATGTATGCCCAACAGTCACGGTAATTGATGGCCGAACAGGACGTGTCACGCAGGCGCCACCACTCGAGACTCCTCGAAGGGGGGCAGCTGTTGCCGCATCTGTCAACGAACTGTTCGTATGTTGCGGCAACGGAGGAGGCCAGGTTGATCGTCTCTCAAGCTGTGAGCGCTGGGTAGTAGGAAGGTAATTTAGAAGCGGCTGTAGCGTTGTTTTGTCTAACCTTTTCGTTCTCAGTCACCGTCATTTTCGTAATCTCTTTTGCCTGTAGTCAATCATGGCGACCGCTGCCACCGCTTGAGCGAGCACTTTGCCAGGCAGCAGTAATTATCTTGTCTAAAGACGACGCTATTCTGCCTAACTCACCGCATCTCCTCTTCGACTGGGGGGAAGATGGCAGCAGTTTTAAGTCCATATTGGGTGGTCTATCCTACGTGTCGCTGCTGAGTCTTGGTGGGGACGAAGATTCGCCACAGTGGGTCGACTTGGCGCCGATGCACCATGAGCGCCGCGACCACGGAATGGCTATTTTCGCTGGGCGCATTCTAGTTGTGGGCGGTTTGAAACGCGACTCTGTAGAGATGCTGACGCCCCCGCGCTTTGTCAGCGACCCCGGCCAGTGGACTGACCTAAACCCAATCGGTTCGAAATCTCCTTATCAAGTTTTTCTCGCAGTCTTCCAAAATCGTCTGCTCGCTTTCGGTAAGTCGGGATTTAAACTATTATTTTTATCATCTGCGAGACATAATCTGTTTTTTACTCAAATAAAAGAACGAGCTGGTAGTTGCGAGTCGCAAATAGAAGAATTGGTCGCCGAAACAACCGGAGAAAAGGTCGGAGAGGAAGTGAGATTTTTTCATCTTTCATTCTCCTTTCATGCACTTTTATGTTGTTGGACGACTGACGAATGGAAGTAACCGTAGTGGCCGCGGGATTTTCACAAACTGCGTTTCTGACGTAATTTTTTTTGTGTGTTTCTTTGCAGGCCGATTTGAAGCGATTCAAGTGGCGCCGCATTGGCGGTATTCCGGATGCTCTCGAGAACATCGAGGCCGCCGTTGTCGTTGACATCAGCAGGGAATCCCTTAAATAACCCTGCATATTTCTTCTATGATATATATCGTTCAAACACATTAAGTTCGATCAATTGTGTTTTTTTCCTCTTAATATCGACAATAAAAATGCTTGATGTTTTGTTTTACGGCTAAAAGAACTAAATGTGGTCATACAGGCCTTGTAAGAATTTTAAAAATAATTGGAACGGCATTAGCTACGTATTGCGAATATGACTGCTTTTGGTAGGTGTACATTCGTTTAATAAATGCAAGCGTCTAAATAATTTCAAGTTTTAATAATATTAATTGTAGTGACTTTATTTAGGTCACGAGGACTTAAACTTCTAGCAGTAAAAAAAATGTTTTCCGATGAAAATTCATTGTGTCGGCGATGGGTCCAGCCATTTAAGAAAACGAATATATGTAATAGGAAAGAAGATCGAAAATAATAAGGCAGAGGAGAAAACATCTTTGACGGAAGATGAAAGTATTACAAATCTGGGTCCAGCCGGACTAAAAGTAAGACAGCAATCAAGGGTTTCATACAATTGCAAAGTTTGTTTCCAATTGCGTGTCAAGATTTACCCTATTTTTTTAACCTCAAACAGATAAGGTAAGAAAAATGGTTTAACATCAGCACTTATAATACTTAGTGTCATTTATGTTCTACATATGTATAAACTTGAGCATTGGGCTGTTATAAACACCCGTAAATAAACGTCGATCGGATTAGCTTTACAAGATGAACTTGTTTTCCGAACTGCTAAACCAAGTGGACGTCTGAGAACAATCTAAAGCAGCTTTTGCGAGCTTTGTGTGTAAGGTTGACACCGTTGTGTATATTGACGATAATATTACTTAAATAATTACTGTTTGCGGTCATAAGGAAAACAGATAAGAATTATCATTTATATTTATATAATTCAAAATAATTGAACGGCCGGAGTTCATTTTTTTCTCACGGGTATATCACTAAAACAACAAACTACCAGAAAGAGGCAATATAATGCTACAGATGCGTTTCTACCTACTAGTAAAAACTGATTCAGAAATATACTTAAACAAATTGATTACAAGAATGAGAGAGCGCTTGTAAGATTTAAAAATGATTGTTTTGTTAACAAAAAACCCACACAATTTCAGCGAATTTTGTAATTCG